>ML793692.1:787814-822672 GCA_009831015.1 Picea engelmannii
TCAGATCTACGGAGATTGAGAGAGATCTTGGAGATTCGGGCACCTGGGTTGTTCTTACCATCGCCCGATCTATATTCTTGGAGAGTTTCAGATCATTTGGAGATCTCCTTCATCAGGGTCAAACCAGCTAGGGTTTTAGTCATTTAGTGGGGCACACCATTCAGTGGAGAATTCAGATCTACGGAGTTTGAGAGTGGATTTGGGAATTTGGACATCTGGGTTTTTCTTGCAGTTGCCTGATCTATCATTTGGCATATTTCTCGGGATGATTGGACACTTTTGGTAGCAGGGCAGAATTATTCAGGGCTTCAGCATTCTAGCAGGACGTGGCACTTTCCAACTTGGAGGTTGAGCATTAGTACGGCTCAGATATGCTTGATTTAGTCTTCATTGTATATCCAGCCTTTGGAGGCTCATTTTGTATTGTTGGGAGCATTTTGTAGCAGCTCATATCTATTGCTTGTACGACCATCTGAGGTTTATGCCAGATCGGCCATCTATTGTATTGATCTTCATTGCTCATAATAAAAAGGTCAGATCTTTGCTTGTGCTTCTACATCTTGAATATATTGTGATCTCCATGTGTTGATGAATCTTGTATGCACTTAAAAACTCAATAAAGTAGTAGTAGTTAGTGATTCCAAGAAAGAATTTGGCTTGGGATCATTACACCAACAATAGGTCGACGAAGACAAGGGATGACGCAAGTCAATACATGACATCATCCCTGACCCAACCAATCACCGAGTCTGAACCAGTCAATGATTACAATTTATTTTAACATGGATTCCACTCTAAACACGGCACGTCAAAGTTACAATTACTCAATAATGCACCCGCTAATTTAACGTTAATACAATCAATCCTGCAAGTCTAAGTAATCAACACTAAAACTATAATTATAAATACCATCTAACTAGACATTAACTTGAATAACAATATTATCAATCTTAGTGTAAGATGCTACCATTATAACACTTATGAACAATTTAATCTCAACATGTAGTCTAGCTATATTGCCCGAACCAACAATACTAGCTTCCTATTATCAATGAGAAGGAACTACTAACTACTAACATCATTGCAGCAATATAACAAGGAAATTATCGGAGCAGTTACCTAATGATTAAATTAGCAATAACAAGGCAATTCACATAACTGTTAACATAACAAGTAATATAGAAATAACGAGGTGATTAACATGCCGATTAACATAACAATTAATATAACAGTAACATGGCAATTATATGGTTATTAACATGACAATTAATAGTGCAATAGGAAAGTGATTTACATAGCACCTATCATAACAAGTAATAAAGCAATAACAAGTTGATTAACATGTTGTTTAACATAACAAATAATATAACAATAACAAGGCAATTTATATGACTGTTACATAACAATTAATAGCTCAATAGCAAGACGATTACATACTGTTACCCATTTAACTCGTTGCGGCAATTAGTCAATAAGAAAGAATTTGTTGATCATTAACTCACTGTAGCAAATAACATGGCAATTAATATGGAAAATAATATAGAATTTACATTGCAATTTAACATGGAAATTAACAGTAAGAAGGAAACTGTTGACCATTAATATTGTTGTAGCAATTGTTCTGGAAATTAATATGTCATTTAATATATCATTTATCATTGGAATTAACACGGTAATTAATATGGCTAGTAACATCACTGTGGTAATTAAAGTTTGACAGTGAGAACACTGGGTATACACTCTAAGTGAAGGAGAATAAAAAGACAATACAAAATTGAAGAAGGATCAACTCATGGTCATTCAACAACAACTCACTATAGCAAATAACATGGCAATTAATATGGAAAATAATATAGAATTTACATTGCAATTTAACATGGAAATTAACAGTAAGAATGAAACTATTGACCATTAATATTGTTGTAGCAATTGTTCTGGAAATTAATATGTCATTTAATATATCATTTATCATTGGAATTAACATGGTAATTAATATGGCCAGTAACATCACTGTGGTAGTTAAAGTTTGGCATTGAGAACACTGGGTATACACTCTAAGTGAAGGAGAATAAAAGGACAATACAAAACTGCAGAAGGATCAACTCATGGTCATTCAACAACAACTCAGTCAACATTTAAGGCAATTTCATGTCCATTCCAGCAAACACAGTCATCATTCTAACTAGAAACTCATGTACCTTCAACAACAAACTTAGTTAATCAATTTAAAGGAAAAAAAGTGGGTATTTCAACAACAATCTCTGTCAACTTTTAAAAGAAAAAATGTGGGCATTTCAACAACAATCTCATTAAACTTTTAAAATAAAAAACATGAGCATTTCAACAACAATCCCAGCCAACTTTTAAAAGAAAAAATGTGGGCATTTCAACAACAATCTCTGACAACTTTTAAAAGCAAAAAATTTTGGCATTTCAACAACAATCTCTGTCAACTTTTAAAAGAAAAAACGTGGGCATTTCAACAACAATCTCTGTCAAATTTTAAAATAAAAAACATGGGCATTTCAACGACAATCTATGTCAAATTTTAAAAGACAAACGTGGGCATTTCAACGGCAATATATGTCAACTTTTAAAAGCCAAACGTGGGCACTTCAATGACAATCGCAGACACATTTTAAATGGGAAAATTGTGGTTTCCATTTTTCATTGCCCGGATGCCAAGAGAAAATGTATACATGAATGACCAAAATGCCCTTCCCTTACTAGGATACCAATTATAAAAACGCAGACACGGAAATGATTTCGTTTTTCTATTGCCAGGATACCAATACAATGCAGACATGAATAACACAAAAAAACATTTTTCCATTCCAGAATACCAAAAAAAAAATGAAGACATGAAATCAATTCGTTTTCCCATTTCCAGAATACCAATACAATGCAGACAGGGATAACAAATAAAAATGTTTTTCCATTTCGAGGATACCAATACAAAATGCAGAGAGAAAATCAAATAAAAATGTTTTTCCATTTCCAGGATACTAGTATAAAAATGCAAACATGAAATCAAATCATTTTTCCATTTCTAGGATACCAATACAAAAATGCAGATGGGAAATCAAAATGTTTTTCCATTCACAGAACACCAATACAATGTAGACAACAACAAAAAAAACACAAGGATCCAATGGGAGAAGTCATTGAAGTGATCGCAGGGATTCTAACAGTCAAGGCGCAAAGAAAAATCAACAAGGGCGTCAGATAATACATATGCAAAGGTCTTTGCTATATGGCACAAGTCAAAACAATCAGCTAAGGACAACAATAGAGGTAGACGACTGACATGAACATCCTTCACTCATCATCCATGCACAGAAAATAAGGGCGTTGAGATCCATAGGTCTATTAACTCCAAAGTGACGACCATTGATCAAGCTCCTAGCCTACTGCTCAAGTGAGGACTGATGAGCTAGGAACGAAAGGAAAAAACAACCACAATCGTCACAAATCAATACACCACTGGGTGGTCAAGACATGTCGAGAATCGAATTCCATGGGATTCAATCAATCATCGACCTATAGGCTATGGAAAAATTCATCCATCAAATAGAATGCTAAGACAATCAATTTACTTACCCAATTAAACATGCATATCCAAAGAATAAATCCTACTACAATCTACCATGCAAAAATAAAGAAAGTGTATTGTTTCCTGATCGCCCTCTCTGAGTTGATGTCTCACATGCTCCATGCAACTCCCTCTTGCTGACTAACAAGAGTTCACCGGTACCTCCTAGCCAATGTTAGGGGTACTCTTCTTCCCCCTTATCCCCCCGAGCCACAAAGGGGCCACACACACTAACCAGAGAATAAACTAGCTCCCAGCTCACCTTGCAAGGTTGAGATATGACTCCTCACCAAGATGGGTATCCCAACTCCCACAAGCTAAGTCAGTAAAGTATAGATTTATGCCGCGTAACATTACACAAAATAGAGGAGGTTTATCACAATTTTCCTCCCTCCATTATATAGAGTTTCAAAGTCCCTTACTTTTCCAAATCCCATTTTATTTAATGTTTAATAAATTAATTCATAAAAATTCCTCCCCGTATATGTGTCACCCATCCCCCTCATTCCTCAAAAAACCAATTTCTTTAATTAATTAATTTCCCTTATTTCCCTCACCCACCTAGAGTCACTCCTAGAATCTCTCCTAGGTGTCCCCAAATTCCCTTACAGGTTTTAATGACTTTCCCTATTATTAATTTTCTAGTTCAATTTAAATTAGAAAGTTCTTAAATGATAGATACCTTAATAAGTTGGACTAACTGCTTTATCCTAGTGTTTCCCCTTTCTTTCAAGGTTTCTGTTTTTTCTAGTTTCCTAATTATTTTAGGTTTCCCCTTTTTCACTTTTTAATTAAACTCAAAAAGGTATGTGCAAAAACTTACTCTTCTTCCCCCTTTTTTTAATGAATTAAATTTTTAATTAGCATAAAAGTAAAACAATCATTCCTCTTTTTATGTTTTTATCCCAAAAGATTTTTATAAAAAACTTTAATTGCATACCCCCTTCTTGTCACAAGGTTAATGAAGATTATATTTATTATTATTATTATTATATAGATGTTTATTTTTATTATAATTTTTTTTTAATAAAAAGGTAAAATTTTACCACCAACAAAGATAAGACCTAGACCTTAAATTCCTAGGTGGGGTGACACATTTTTTTTATTTCAGGGAAAGGTTTCAAATCTTCTTTAACACTTTATTGTTCTAAGGCCATCTAGGTTTATTCATTTATTAAATAATGACGTGGTGTTCCCTTTAGGATGCACTAGGTGCTCCAAGGGTGCCACTTGCCTCTTTCGATTTCTCTTACGTGACGTGCCCTTCAGGACACACCACGTGCTCCAAGGGTGCCACTCCCCTCTTTACATTTGTCTTTCACGGTGTGCCCTTCAAGATGCACCACGTTCTCCAAGGGTGCCACTCACCTCTTGACTGACTTCATAGACATAAAAAACCCCTGGAGTCAATACTCCGCCAAGTGATCTTCTGGGAGACTAAGTTCCTCTAAGGAATAAGACCCTTGCCTTATTGCGCACCCTTTAGAATCATGATGAGCGACTGTCACAGTCTTCCCTCAAGACATCATGGGTCCTCTCAAACTAGGTAATCATTAACCTACAGTTCGAGGCACGACGAGAGTTCTAGTAGGATGTGGTAGGGATGGTGTCCACACCTCTCCCTCATCATCTCTGGTAGTCGAGCGTGACCCCTCTACTCCACATGTGAGTATGGTCGGCAAGATATCGTCATCTTGCATCATCAATGAGTCATGTCAGAAATATATCCATATCATATGCACTAATATCATATATAAAACAATCAAACCTCATTAGTTCACTCCCTGACTTGATCCAGAGTCCAAGGGGTTCCATCAATGCCTCTGCACCCTCAAGGTCCTAAATCCTTCACACAAAGTAAAATCGAGTCAATCGCACCTGTCTATGTCAATGCAACAAAAAAACATGAAATCAACCCCTAGCACCTGATAATCAAAATCAATGTTTTAATAGCATACTAATCTGGATCAGTTGAGAACAAGTCTCCTCAAAGAATAAGTTCACTCAGTGCGCAAGAGAGGGATGTTACATGTTGCATCACTATTCTTCTGGCATGGGATAAAGTGTTCCATGTTTGAAAATCTATCCACCACCATGGATATGGAATCACATCCTCTTTGTGTTCTTGGCAGTCCCAAAACAAAATCCATGCTTATTGCATCCCAAGGACTCTCTGGTATTGGAAATGGATGATACAATCTAGTGTTATGTATTTCACCTTTTTCATGTTGTAAGATTCTACTTTTGTTCTCATACCTGGCAAGTAATATGAACTGCTTAACCATCCAAATGTTTTTTCATGGCTGAAATGTCCAGCTAATCCTCCACTATTCTTTTCCTTCAAAAGGTTATCCCTCATTGAGAATTTTGGTATGCATAATTTATTGCCCTTCAACAACAATCCCTCTTGAATCATATACTCTTTTCATTGGCTCTTGTCTCTCAGCATAGGATTTTCACATGCTTCGTATGCTTCCTTGAAATCAGGATCCTCACTGCACATTTCCTTAAGGTGTTCAAACCCTAAGGTCTTGACTTGAAACTCCTGTAGAATCAAACATCTCCTGCTCAATGCATAAACAACTTTGTTAGCATTTCCATAAATATGTTTTATGACAAAAGTAAAATTTTTCATAAACGCGATCCACTTTTCATGTCTCTCATTCTATTTTTCCTGTCTGACTATGAATTGTCAAGCCCGGTTATCGATATACAAGAAAACTTCCTTTGGAACTAGGTAGTGCATCCATATCTTCAAGTCTTGAATTATGGCATAAAAATCTTTGTCATATGTGGAGTACTTTCTCTTAGTCTCATTCATCTTATGAAACTAGTTTATTATCTTGGCTCAAGACTGCTCCAATTGCAGCTCCACTTGCATCACATCTCACTTGAAATGTCTTGAAAAAATTTGGTAAGACTAGAATTGGTCGTTCTATTATATTCTCCTTCAATATATTGAAGCTCCTCTCAACCTCCTATGTCCATTTAAAATACTTGTGGATCTTCTTCATTGTATCCATCATTAGTGCACAAATTCCACTGAAATCTATGATGAACTTCCTAAAGAAACTTGCTAATCCATGGAAGCTTCTCACTTCAAGCATACTCCTTGGTGATGGTCCTTCTTTGATTTATTTCACCTTCTCTGGATCCATCTTCAATTCATTTGAGGAGATCACAAAACCCAAGTAAATGAGTTATGTCTTCATAAAAGAGGACTTCTTCATATTTATCAAAAGCTTCTCATGTTGTAGTCTCCTCATCACTAATGTTATATGTCTCAAATGCTCCTATTTAGTCATGATAAAGACCAGTATATCATCCATATATACAATCACACATTTCCCAATGAAATCTTTCAGTATTTCATTCATCAATCTCATAAAATTACTTGTGGCATTTTTTAAGCCAAATGGCATAACAAGCCACTCATACAACCCTTCATTTGTCTTAAAGGTTGTTTTCCATTCATCACCTTCTCTCATTCTTATATGGTGATATCCACTTTTCAAATCTATCTTAGAAACTAAATTTGCTACACTTAACAATCCATTAAGTCATACATTCTTGGTAAAGGAAATCTATACCTGATGGTGATAATAGTGGTAAATTAACAACAACTCCAATGTTCGAATGGTCTACTAGAAAGCCTTGTTTTCACATTATATGGATGTTGGGATAGGGGCAGAACCAGGGTTCAATGCTTAACAAAACCCTAACTACCGTCCCTTTCGACGACACATGGGAAGCATGCGAAGTATCACCCGAGGTAGAAGCAGGGGGGGTTACATGACGTAGGTGTCTATAACCAAGATGAAACACAAATCTATGATAATAACACTTCACAAGGTATTCTATTAACACTTAGAAGATTAAATGTGTAACATCCCGCTCTGGTGCACTGAGAAAACTTATTCTTTGAGGACACTTGCTCGCAAGTGATCTGGACTTTAATGATGTTAAACTATTTATCCTTGATTATGATGCGTTATGATAGATGGCATGATGTTTTTACTACTTTGATTAGACAGGTGTTGCTGACTCAGTTTCATTGAGTGTGCAGGGTTTCAGACCTTGAGGATGCAGAGGCATCGGTGGAACCTCCCTTGGACTCCAGATTGAGTCAGGGAGTGTGCTATTTGGGTTGATTTATTTACTGTGATATTTCTTTGATCTGATGATGTGATGTTGAAATGTTTTGACACGATTGTTGATGATGCACGTTGACGATAGCTTTCCGACCAGACTCACATATGGAGTAAAGGGGCCACACATGATTTCCAGAGAGGTTGAGGGAGAGGGGTGGACAACATCCCTGCCACCTCCTACTAACACTCCCACCATGGCTCGAACTGTAGGTTAATGATTACCTAGTTCTAGAGGATCCACGATGCCATGAGGGTAGACTGCGAAAGTCGCTCATGATGATTCTAAGGGGTGCACAATAAGGCGGGGGCCTTATTCCTTAGAGCCCTTAGTCTCCCACAAGTTCACCTGGCGGAGTGTTGACTCCAGGGGTTATAGATGTCTACCAATCAGTCCAGTTGGCGAGTGGCACCCTTGGAGCACATGGTGCATCATGAAGGTCACGTCGCACAAAAGAAACAGAAGAAGCGAGTGGCACCCTTGGAGCACGTGGTGCATCCTGAAGGGCATGTCACGCAAAGGAAACGAACGAGGCGAATTCCCTTTGTTATTCTCTGTGTTTTGTTTATTGTCCATTACACTGCCATCCTTCTCTGCGTTGTTGTTTATCTCAGAGTGGACTGTTCTTAATATATATATATATATATATATATAGTGTTGGGGTTTAAGTGCTTGCGAATCTAATTTCTGGCATGTATGCCATTGTTGACTGTGTAAATTTTATTAAATGTGTGGGACTGTGTAAATTCTTCCAAATTATTGTTCTGAAAATTTTCATGTGACTGTGGGCATTTTCATTTAGATGCATGGTATTTTTATACCAGTGTGGGAATATTTTATATTACCAGGGTTTTTGTATCGCCGTGGGATTTTTATACCAGTGAGGGCATATTTCATATTACCAGGGTTTTTGTATTGCCGTGGGCTTTTTATACCAGTGTGGGCATATTTTGTATTACCAGGGTTTTCTTTTTATTCTGCCGTGGGCGTTTTATTTATATGAATGGGGGGCATCTGATGTTAATGGGGGAATTTTCTTTATATGAATGGGGGCCGTATGATGTTAATGGGGGCGTTTTCATAGTTCATTCCTCTGCGTTTGTTTTATTAGATTTGGGCGTTTTTGGATGAGCGGGCGTTATAAATCTCTGTGTCAGTGTTTTACCTTGCTGCGGATGTTTAAGAACTTCAATGGGTGTGTTTATGTAGGTGTAGGGGAAAATCGTTTGTAAAATCGCCCTGGCATTCTTTTTTGAAAAAAGGTGGTTGTAAAGGCGTTCTGGCAATTCGTTTTCTTTCCTTCTCTGAGCAATCTGTCCGAGAGGATTTAAATGAATTTGTTCCTGTAATAGTACCTGGGCATTTCATTTTTCTCTTATGAGTTAGTGTTATTGTCGGTAGATTCACGTTGGGGGTTTCATTTGGTTGTGTTGGGTTTTCTTTTTTCAATTTTTAATATGGATGGTATACTTCATTCTGGCATCAGTCGTATGGGCTTCTGTTTGATCAATTTTAGAGTGAGTTGATGACCTTAACCTGTTCTTGCTTCCGTGTTGATCCTTCCCACCCTGGGCCTGTGTGTATTATCACATCTCCATTGTCAATTTCATCCTCTTCACCACCAGAACAACCATGCTACTAGCCAACGACACCTTGTGGCCTGATTCGTCAGGCTTTCCAGGAGACTGAGTCGTAAGCCTGGCGATTGAATATCCAGTTTGGCACAAAACTTTTCTCTCCCTCGCTATTGATGGAAGTTCCTGAGTAATTCATGTGCTAGCATTGCAAATGGAACCCTAAATTCCAGATTTAGTGTAAAGGCTACATCTGCGACTTATAGTTTTTATTGTTTGACAGTAAACCCTAAACAATAATTTATAGTTTTAAAAATGGCTTTATGCTCGAATTAAAATTTCAAGTTTTATCAAGGGAATTTAATACAAGTTAATTTGTATGGATTTATCTATATTTGGTTAAAATTGTTGAATATGAAAAATTGTTAATTAAACATTGGTTGGTCGATAAAGTAAGGATTTTTTTTATTGGGCTATGAATTTGTTAATAGGCTATTTGTTAACTTGTTAATAGGCTAAATTGCTAAATTGTTAATATTAGGGAATAATTCATTACGATGGTTAATTGTTAAATTATATTGTTGTTTGTTAATGTTAATGGGAACAGTGTTAATGATAGTGGGAACAATTCATTTACCTATCATTGAAACAATTCATTTATATTGTTAAGAAGTTAAATGATTCAATTTTACAAATTGTGTACTATAGATAACCTTGCTAATTGCAATAATGAGGGTTGCGTTGTTGTCCTGATTATTGCCGAACTTGCTTAAACAATTGTTGTTTTCCGTAATATGATTGCTATTATTGCAAGGTCATGGTAATTTAAAATGAAATGGTGTTGTCGGTTATGGTAATGATATCGTAGATTTAAATGTTGGTGGTTGTGATTAATACCAACACCTCCGACACATTACCATAATGAGTAATTTAATGAGTTATTATTGTTTTACTGTCACCAACTGCCTTAATGTGGATGACCATGTTGACTGAAATCTTGATGATTAGCTTTTATCTTTGGCTTGTAGGCGTGGTCTGCTTGTGTCGGGCGGGATGTAGACACCTCCATGTTCCTCAGAACAGTCGCCCTCCCTGAGACCTTAAGTGGTTAAAATCGATGGGAACCTGGGCTTGAGCGTTGATTATGTGTCTTGGAGGTCCTAACCATTGTAGGGTAGGACGGGTGGGTATTCAGTCTTACTTATTGTTGTTTGATCATCGTTAAAAACATGTTGTTACGGTTGTACGTCGTACGGCGTGTTGTGGTGTTTGTCTTGCTTGTGTCTTGTTCGTAGTCGAGTTACTAGTTTCTGCCTGAGAAGTCGGCCAGGAGCCTATCTGACCTTCTCTCTCTCAAGAGCAGAGAACTAAGATTAAATGCCCTCCTTTCCTATGCAGAAATAGTAAGATCTACTACTATGGATCCTTCCCTCTATGTTCATACTGTGCGTAACCCAGTATGTCGTTAAATGTTTTCTTGGTGCGCCTTGTGTCTATGGTCATTTATCGCTTGTAGTTACTCATTGTGTTCCTTCAGTCTTCTTGTGATGAACATTGTGGTTGCGTCTTGTTGGTTATCGAGTGTGACGTAGAGTCAAGAGTGTTTATTACTTCTACACACGCGCAAACACCTTAAACACACACAAAAAAAAAAAAAAAAATTCCCACCTGTTATAAGAGTTGTTGTCGTAACGAGGAGGTTGTTACATATGGTATCAGAGCCGGTTTGACCCGTGGCTTGGGGTTCGCTACGTATTTTGTGGACATTATTAGATTTGATTATACTGTTGTTGATTGAGTTGATTGTGTGCATGCAGGTAATCATGGTTAGAGGACATCGCAGAGGCAGACGACGGGGTGCTAGGGGAGGAGGCGTGATGCCTTCAGTAGAATCCACGCCTGAGGGGTCTAACCCCTAGGGAGGCAAACAGGTTCTCGGACAGGAGAAGATAGTGATTGGCGATGTTATTGGGATGATGAGATCCTTCTAGCGCATGTCCGAGGCTCTGATCAGCCGATTGGACAGAGACGAGGCCAGGGCACTGGCACCCGCTGAGGTTCTGGCACGTGCAATGATCGTTACAGGTAGCATTCACCATGAACTCGAGAAGGTAAAGTTTCCCGAGTTCTTTGGTGCCCCGGATGGCGCAGCCTTCGAGGCATGGTTGGAGAATATGGCGATGTGCTTCGTACTTTGCGATTATACCTCCAACATGAAGGTCTGCATGGAGATCTTTCAACTGAAGGGGAGCGCTCTTCTATGGTGGAAGACGCTCCTGCCGCAGCTGAACATGGTCGTTGAAGACGTGTCATGGGAACTATTCGAGGAATAGTTTTGAGAGAGGTACCTTTCGGAGGAATTCATTGAGCGTCAGCTCAATGAGTTCAATGCATTACGATAGGGAGGTCGTACGGTGCCCGAGTACGAGGTACGTTTCATGGAGCTGCTCCGGTATGCTTCGCACCTTAACACTAAGAAGCTCAAGGTCGACCGGTTCGTGGTTGGCCTTAACGACATCCTGCGTGCAAAGGTTAGGATATTGATTCCTCAAACCTTGCATGAAATTGTCCAAAAGGCCCTCATAGTAGAGGAGGAGCTTATCAGTGGGGGTCAGACCAGGACTCCAGCAAGACCTGCAGGGCAGGGTTCATCTGGTACACCGCAGCATCAGACACCAGTGAGACATACGCCAGGACATCGTGGCTTCCAGAGGGGATCCACTTTTCCTACAGCCCGATGATCATTTCCTCAGTAGCAGACACCTTATCGAGGACCACAGCACCAGCAGCAGCATCGCCCGCAACAACAACAGTTTAGGCCTGGTCAACAGAACAAACCAACGTTTCAGGCCGGTGGGCAGTCATCTTCTACTTCAGGTACCAGGACTACTGGGCTGAAGAAGGGGTGTTGAACGTGTGGGGAGTCACACTACCAGCGCGACTGTCCTGTGGAGAGGACTAGGGCATCTGGATCAGTCGGACCCACTACCGTGGGAGATATGGGCAAGGCCCATCAGATACATGCAACGGTGAATAACCGCCAGGCAGAGCACCAATCGACTGTGCTCGAGACGACAGGTATCGGACGAGGGAGCACTCATGGCTGAGCCAGTCCGCATATTATATCATCGCGTTCGACAGTTACGATGTCGAATCGTAGATCAAGTCAAGGTCTAGTGGGACAGTTATAGTCCACACTCGACGACCTGGGAGGATGCATATGATATGTGCCAGCAGTTCCCATTTTTGTTTGATAGATAGACTTATGATACTATGGTACTTTTATTTCGGCATTTATACTGAGAAAATTCGGGACGAATTTTAGACCAAGAGGGGGTGTATGTAACATCCCACTCTGGCGCACTGAGAAAACTTATTCTTTGAGGACACTTTCTCGCAAGTGATCTAGACTTTTATGATGTTAAACTATTTATCCTTGATTATGATGCGTTATGATGGATGACATGATGTTTTTACTACTTTGAGTAGACATGTGCTGTTGACTCAGTTTCATTGAGTGTGTAGGGTTTCGGACCTTGAGGATGCAGATGAATTGGTGGAACCCCCCTTGGACTTCGGATTGAGTCAGGGAGTGTGCTATTTGGGTTGATTTATTTACTGTGATATTTCTTTGATCTGATGATGTGATGTTGACATGTTCTGACACGATTGTTGATGATGCAGGCTGAGGATAGCTTTCCGACCAGACTCACATATGGAGTAAATGGGCCACACATGATTTCCAGAGAGGTTGAGGGAGAGGGGTGGACAATAGCCCTGCCACTGCCTACTAGCACTCCAACCGTGGCTCGAACTGTAGGTTAACGATTACCTAGTTTGAGAGGATCCACGATGCCATGAGGGAAGACTACGACAGTCGCTCATGATGATTCTAAGGGGCGCGCAATAAGGCGGGGGCCTTATTCCTTAGAGCCCTTAGTCTCCCACAAGTTCACCTGGTGGAGTGTTGACTCCAAGGGTTATATATGTCTACCAATCAGTCTAGTTGGCAAGTGGCACCCTTGGAGCACGTGGTGCATCCTGAACGACACATCACACAAAAGAAACACAAGAAGTGAGTGGAACCCTTGGAGCACGTGGTGCATCCTGAAGGGAACATCGCGCAAAGGAAACGAATGAGGCGAGTGGGACCCTTGGAGCACGCGGTGCGTCCTGAAGGGAACGCTGCATTAATGTGGATGAAGGAAACAAACCTAAATATCCCTAAGACAATAACGGCTTAATAAATTCTTAAAACGACTCCCCTAAACAATTTTCATCCAGTTCAAAATCTAAACCTAAGNAAAAAACTTCTCAAAGATAAAAATTTCGTTTAACCTTGAGGAAAAAGGCCCTAACTCTAACTCTAAAAAGAGCCTGACCCTAATTCTAAACGAAATAGTTTAACTTTTAATGAACTCATAACTTTTATTCAAATTGAAACATAACTTTTCTTAAAAATATAAATATACATAAATTACAGTTTAGTTAACCCAGACAATAAATTTCATTGAAGACTTCTCCTTCTTTAAACACAACTTGCAATGAGAGTTCATTAACATTTTGAAAGCATAACTTTTATGAAAACCCTTCTGTCAAATACATAACCTTATAAAAAAAATTAAAGCATAACCCCCTATGAGCGCAATAGTTTTTCAAAAATTAAACTAATTCATAAATAAATGAATACCAAAAGCCATAGTTTTGATTGACAGAACGCATAACCTTCAGTGAATAAATTGAATGCTTAAGGGACTAAACTATTTTCCATAAAATCATACATAAACTGAGACTGAACCAATAGTAATAAAATTATTTAACGAGCGGGAGTATAAAAAGTATGAATTTAAAAATAAAATGAAAAGATGCATTGGCGCATTTACCTTTTTGGTTTAAAAAATAAATAAATAAAAGAGGGAATAATAAAATAGGGAAATGAGCCTTTTAATAAATTTAAAGAAAATAATTTTGGGAGAAACATGTGGGATGAGTGACACTTGTAAGACGGAGAATTTTTTAGGGTTTTTCATTAAAACTTAAATTAAATATGATTTAGGGCAAGGGGGCTCAAAACTCCATAAAAGAAAGGGGGATGGGGGGAAAAAGGGATGGGCTGTTAGGTATCGTTATGCTGCCGAATTTGGACTGGACTGATTTCTTGTGAGGAGTTGGGATTTTCTCAGTTGGGATTAGAGTGATAGCTCAGCCTTGGAGGTGAGCTGGGAAGCCAGGTATACTATCTGGAGTGTGTGTGGTTCCTTTGTGGCTCGGGGGGCTAAGGGGGAAGAAGAGTACCCTTAGTGATTGGTTGGGAGGTACTGGTGTAGTCTCTACGGTCGGCGAGCGGGAGAGGCATGGAGCAACAACGTGGGATAGTGTCTTCGAGTTATTCGCCGCTAGTCCCAGGTACGCATGTGCATTTAAAAAATAAAAAATAAAAAAAAAATGTTGAGTTGTATATGAATTCTTGATGGATTAAATTTAGGATGATTCCGTTCCCTTTGTTATTCTCCGCGTTTCTGTTTATTGTCCATTACACTGCCATCCTTCTCTGCATTGTTGTTTATCTCGACGTGGACTGTTTTTAAATATATATATATATATATATATATATATATATATATATATATATTGTGTTGGGGTTTAAGTGCTTGCGAATCTAATTTTTGGCATGTATGCCATTGTTGACTGTGTAAATTTTATTAAATGTGTGGGACTGTGTAAATTCTTCCAAATTATTGTTTTGAAAATTTTCGTGTGACTGTGGGCGTTTTCATTTAGATGCATGGGCTTTTTATACCAGTGTGGGCATATTTTATATTACCAAGGTTTTTGTATCACCATGGGATTTTTATACCAGTGAGGGCATATTTTATATTACCAGGGTTTTTGTACTGCCGTGGGCTTTTTATACCAATGTGGGCATATTTTGTATTACCAGGGTTTTCTTTTTATTCTGCAGTGGGCGTTTTCTTTATATGAATGGGGGGTGTCTGATGTTAATGGGGGCATTTTCATAGTTCATTCCTCTACGTTTGTTTTATTATATTTGGGCGTTTTTGGATTACTGGGCGTTATAAATATCTGTGTGGGTGTTTTACCTTGCTGCGGATGTTTAATAACTCCGATGGGCGTGTTTATGTAGGTGTAGGGGAAAATCGTTTGTAAAATCGTCCTGACATTCATTATTGAAAAAAGGTGGTTGTAAAGGCATTCTGGCAATTCGTTTTCTTTCCTTCTGTGGGCAATCCGTCCGGGAGGATTTAAATGAATTTGTTCCTATAATAGTACCTGGGCATTTCATTTTTCTCTTCTGAGTCAGTGTTATTGCCGGTAGATTCTCATTGGGGGTTTCATTTGGTTGTGTTGGGTTTTCTTTTTTCAATTTTTAATATGGATGGGATACTTCATTCTGGCATCAGTCGTATGGGCTTCTGTTTGATAAATTTTAGAGTGAGCTGCTGACCTTAACCCGTTCTTTCTTCCGTGCTGATCCTTCCCACCCTGGGCCTGTGTGTATTATCACATCTCCATTGTCAATTTTGTCCTCTTCACCGCCAGAACAACCATGCTGCTAGCCAACGACACCTTATGGCCTGATTCATCAGGCTTTCCAAGAGACTGAGTCGTAAGCCTGGCGATTGAATATCCAGTTTGGCGCAGAACTTTTCTCTCCCTCACTGCCGATGGAAGTTCCTGACTAACTCATGTGCTAGCATTGCAAATGGAACCCTAAATTCCAGATTTAGTGTAAAGGCTACGTCTGTGACTTATAGTTTTTATTGTTTGACAGTAAACCCTAAACAATAATTTATAGTTTTAAAAATGGATTTATGCTCGAATTAAAATTTCAAGATTTCTCAAGGGAATTTAATACAAGTTAATTTGTATGGATTTATCTATATTTGGTTAAAATTGTTGAATATGAAAAATTGTTAGAATTTACTACCAGTTAAATTGTATGGGTTAATCTATATTTTGATATTATTTGGTTAAAATTGTTGAATATGAAAAATTGTTAATTAAAGGTTGGTTGGTCGATAAAGTAGGGATTTTTTTTGTTTGGCTATGAATTTTTTAATAGGCTATTTGTTAACTTGTTAATAGGCTAAATTGCTAAATTGTTAATATTAGGGAAGAATTCATTACGATGGTTAATTGTTAAATTATATTATTGTTTGTTAATGTTAATGGGAACAATGTTAATGTTAGTAAGAACAATTCATTTACCTGTCATGGAAACAAATCATTTATATTGTTAAGAAGTTAAATGATTCACTTTTACAAATTGTGTACTATAGATAACCTTGCTAATTGCAATAATGAGGGTTGCGTTGTTGTCCTGATTATTGCCGAACTTGCTTAAACAATTGTTGTTTTCCGTAATATGATTGCTATTATTGCAAGGTCATGGTAATTTAAAATGAAATGGTGTTGTCAGTTATGGTAATGATATCGTAGATTTAAATGTTGGTGGTTGTGATTAATACCATTATTTATGGGATGCTCACTCCCAATACTGTCAATGTTCATGATAATGTTAGTGTAGTGAAATCTTTTAATTATATATTATCATTAGGGTAATATGATTACCCTGTTGGAAGGGGTATTTTGGTTGTACGGTTCTTGATGAACTAGACTTGATCATAGCGAGCAATCTGTAATTTATATTTTAAAGTTTAAACCAATTGAAGGTCAGACTTGTTGCACCAATTGTCTTCGCTTGTCAATCGATTAAAAGTACACCTCCGATGCATTACCATAATGAGTAATTTAATGAGTTATTATTGTTTTACTGTCGCCAACTGCCTTAATGTGGATGACCGTGTTGACTGAAATCTTGATGATTAGGTTTTATCTTTGGCTTGTAGGCGTGGTCTGCTTGTGTCGGGCGGGATGTAGACACCTCCATGTTCCTTAGAACAGTCGCCCGCCCTGAGACCTTAAGTGGTTAAAATCGATGGGAACTTGGGCTTGAGCATTGATTATGTGTCTTGGAGGTCCTAACCATTGCAGGGTAGGACGGGCGGGTAGTCAGTCTTACTTATTGTCGTTTGATCATCGTTAAAAACATGTTGTTACGGTTGTACGTCGAACATCGTCTTGTGGTGTTCGTCTTGCTTGTGTCTTGTTCGTAGTCGGGTTACCAGTTTATGCCTGAGCAGTTGGCCAGGAGCCTATATGACCTTCTCTCTATCTGGAGCAGAGAACTAAGATTAAACACCCTACTTTCCTGTGCAGAAATAGTAATATCTACTACTATGGATCCTTCCCTCTGTTTTCGTACTGTGCGTAACCCAGTATGTCGTTAAATGTTTGTGTGGTGCGCCTTGTGTCTATGGTCGTTTATCGCTTGCAGTTACTCGTTGTGCACCTTCAGTATTCTTGTGATGAACATTGTGGTTGTGTCTTGTTGGTTGTCGAGTGGCGATGTAGATTCAAGAGTGTCTGTTACTTCTACACGCGCGCACACGCCTTAAACACAAAAAAAAAAATAAAAAAAATATCCCACCTGTTATAAGAGTTGTTGTCGTAACGAGGAGGTTGTTACAAAATAGATTAGTTTCCTAACCTTAGTAACATCGTAGAACATACCCAAACAACACAACACAAAGAAAACCAAAGACACAAGATATATGTCGTTCACCCTAGTGTGGGGCTACATCCACCAATCGCTTCACCTTCTTTATTATTCATCTGAATCTTACATTCATTCACTCCTATGCACTATTCCACAGAATCAATCTTCACATTATACAAGATATTTGTGCACTAAGCACCAGATCCTCCTTCCAAAACTAGATCAAGGCACATAACCAATTCTCTATAAAGAATAGATCCTTACTCGCATACATTCCCTTGCACAAAGATAATCACATTACTTTCACTTAGCTCTCCACTCTTCTCTAAAAGCTTCTACTTATACCATACATTCTTCTTTTATGTATACTTTTACAATCCCTTACAATAAGGCCTAATCATGGGTAAACCCCATGAGACGACATCCCATAAACCCATTACAAAAATCCTAGAGAACCCCTTACTGGGTCCACATCGTCCACAAAATAAGTGAGATCCGTGATCTTAGTGCTGACTAGGTGCTGCTTCTTCGAACAATGTGTCTAAAATCAAAAGTGGTCCAAACATGACTAAGTTTTCCTCAAAACTTGGTTGAGGGCTAACAGGCCCCCAACACTCACCTGTGACTCATCTCAAGTCACTAAGGTCTAGTCAATGTTGCCTCGAAGGCCTTAAACTTAAATCAAGCTACCTCGACTTGCTGCTTCGCGTGATCCTCCTTCTCAACGAGCTCCTAGATTGTTTTATCTATAACAGGCTCTTCCAGGCCTTGTTCTACTATAACAACCACTTGATCCAATTGTGGGCCCTGTCCATCAATCTCTTCGAAAAAATTACAATATTCGTCGGCATAGGTTGCAGCTTCTACGTGACTTCCATTACCTTTCCCTAGAAGGCAGTGATATGTTTTTTTACTGTGCGCTACTCCTGGTATATTTTCATTCTTTCAACTATCGTGAGGAACTTCATCTGCACCTGCATGGAAGATGTCTGTTGTTGCACCTCCTATAGTTGTGCTTCGAGCTTTCTTAGCTCTATATCCTCGATGAGGCATTCATATGTCTATGTGCTTCTATGACTTAGTTGTCTTCACTCCGAGTTGAGGGTTCTTATCCCTACTAATATTTTATTAGTGGTTTCATCCATCTAATCATGCACCTCCTACGGGGTGCTTGGTACTTCTTGGGCCTCCAATTTTGTTATCCCATCTTGAAGTTGCTCAATGGTCTCTATGCAATTCAATACTTGAGCCTCAACTGACTCTTGTTCCTTGTTGTGCCAAGATTTAAATATAGTGACATTCTTTACTCAATACCTCTTTGACTGCAGTTTGCTCTGCAAGAAGCTTCTCTTTTTCTCTCTGTAGCTGGGATTTTTCCTCCTGGAGAATCATCTGAAACTCTTCTCTCTCACTTTCATAGGTGGCTACATTGTACTGCGTTACTAGTAATTGCTCTAAGGATTCATTTTTCTCTTGTTTCAAGGATTTTGTAGACTTCTCCTTCTCTTCTTGGACTTTCTAAAGTTGAGCTTCTGTCGCATCTCCAAGTCTTCTCAATTATGTTGGTCCATCCCCTAATTCTACAATATGTGATGTAGTAGGTACTACGCGGACCAAACAAACAACTTGTTGTACTTATTTAAATTCTTTTTTGATCCTTCCATATAGCTCCTCCTTCTTCTCTCCATATCTGTGTAAGATCTCCTTGGAAGATTCCTTCATAGATCCATGGACCAAACTGATATTGTCCTCTGTGAGAGTGGCCTCTAACTGGGGCTTATTAGCACGCATCTTCTTCCTTGTTGAAGGTTTCTTTGGATAAACCTTCCTCTTATGTGGTGTTACTATCCCAACATGGGGATCCTCAAGTGGAGGGGTGGTAGCTTCACCTCCTCCTTTCCCTTCTTCTCCTTCATTTCTTCCTCCCTGTCCTTTTGCTTCATCTCCTCCTCCTTCTAGTGATCCAGATCCATTATCTTCAGAATTTTTTTCCTCCTCATCAGTCTCTATATCGTAGAATTCCTCCTGATTTTTCTTCCTCTTTCTCTCACTAGATTGTTTGACATGCTTGAACCAAGTGACTATGGGGATTCCTATGGTGTCAGTGTCGAATATTTCTGCATCAGCAATGGGTACAATGAATTCCTCTAGCCACTCCTTTCTAATATGCTCCATGTATTCTTCTGTTATCTTGTAGTACAATTGTAACTCTTCTTGGTTCTTGTCTCGGTGTGGAGTGATGTAGATGAAATGTGGATCTGCAAGGAAATTTTCTATTGGTCGGTACTGGTGTAGGGTGCATGTTTTCATGCGCATAAATGATTCAATGGAAACCTTCAATTGTTAATAGTATGCATGAAACACGACATTGGGTTTCCATTGATTCGTTATGTCGTTGGTGTACCACAAGGTGGAAAACCTAGCATCCAATGGTTCTGAGGGTTTGATCTCTTGGAAGGTGGCTCCTTCAAGAATTTTCCAAGCGACAAATGTGATCAAAATGATCAACCAGTTGTAGTGAAATTCATATCCTAAATCCTGGGATTCACGATAATATTTCTCTAGTTCATTGATGAGGTAACTCGATGAGTTCATATGCATGCCCTCCACACATTTTCCTATGAGGTACACCATAAACCTAGTGACCTATGTGGGGTGGTTCTTCCTTATGATCTTTCTAGCTATATGTTGGCAAGTGAGGCACACTACGCCATCCTATATAGAGGATACCTTGTAACCTCTCTTTCATTTTTTTACTTCTCTGTAAGCTTCGTTGCTTCGTTATGCCAGGGAGTGGTCTAAGGCCTTCCCTTAATCCATGGCTGGGAGATGAGGCAAGGATTCTTCCAAGTTGACTTCATCAATTAGCGGTGGGGTGCTACCATAGCATAGTTCTTCATGTCTCCTAAATCGAATTCATTGTTATTTAGTAGCGGGATCTATCCTAACTTACTCCAGACTACGTGTATTCCTTTTGGAATGTTCGTAGTGAATATAGTGTACTCAAAATCTCATGGTATGTTTTCCCGGTTAACGGCACTAGCCAAAGGTGGAATGTACTTAGGTAGGATGGACCTGATCTTCTTCGCATTAGCCATATCACCATAATGCTTACTTCACTGCTCAGTCGTGAGGTTGTGTTAAGCCCTAATTAGTGGCTCATTACCCCTTAATTGGGGCATATTATATTATTAATGTTATTTTATTTATGTCGGCTTTAGGCCATTAATTTTAATTATACCTCCTAGTCTCCTATATATACCAAGGAGACATTTTCATTTTGAATCATCTTGTAATTGTACATTTATGTGGGAATAAGGAGGTTTCCCCCTCGAAGAGGCTTATTATCTGAATTTATCTCTTTTTCAAGGTGTTGATTACTTATTCTAAGGTTTTTCTATGCTATATTGATATTTGGTTCTTAACATATGGTATTAGAGCTCAAGGTCTTGGGGTTTCATTGCTACATCTGAGACACCTTGTAATTTTCTCCATAACTTTTTTTATACAATGTTTCAGAAGGAACTACTTGGAGGGTATTTATCAAACAGATCAAGGTATGTTGGGTTAAAATTTTAGATCCCGAGGCCTTATACTTTCGGAGATACATCCTGTGCAATATAGGGTTCTGGAATCTTATTGAACTGTGTCATTGCAGAATTTTCGCTATAAAATATTTTCTGTAATGTTTCAGACCCTAAACTTCAGATTCTATTCACATAAATTAGTAAAGTATTTGTGGTAAAACTTTTAGCTTCTGGGTCATCTTACATTTGTATATACTCCCTGTGGAAGATAGGGTATCTGACTAGTCATGTTGACTAGTCTCAAGAAGGTGTTCCAGGTAAAACAATCATAACTTATTCCTATAGTATCCAAATTGAGTGACACTAGTTTCATTGGATATTGGACAGTCTGTAATATTTCTGGTATGAGTTTTAGAATTTTATATCAATTATTTTGTGCGGGGAAAGCTATACAAGTGAGATATCCTGAAAAGTCAAAACATCAACAAGTTGTGGGGAAGCTACTTTAAATTTCGCTTGGCACATCCAATTTTGATCAGACCTGTGGCATTGCAGAGAAGAAATATCAAGGAAATAAAAAAAATAAAGTTTCATACCCATAAGGGATGAAACTTTGGAGATATAGTAGAATAAAGATTGTCTACAAGAACCACCTCAAAATCAAGGTTCAAAAGTGATACTTGGCCAACATGCCACCCAAAAAGGGAACTTCTACACCAAATAAGCCTCCAGGCAATCCTACTTGGACTCTTGATGAAGGTGAATAAATGCGTAGGGACATAAATGATTTACAAAATAAGATAGTAACAAAAGATGAACTACAAGAGATGGAAGCTAAGTTGGAGGCAAAGATGGATGGTTACATGGAAGGATTGAAAATTTTCGTAATAGAGAGGACACCTTAAAGTGCAAATGTATCCCATGAAATTCATGATGAGGATACAAGGAAGGTGAATCAAGAATGGAGAAACTCTAAATTTGGGTTGAATACCAACCACGTTCCTAAGATCGATACGAGGAAGTTTGATGGCAAGGACCCTATCACATGCATACTTCAGATGGAGCAATTATTTGATCTACATAAAGTGCCACATAAACAAAAGGTATGAATTGCTTCTTTATATTTATAACCCAATTGATTTGTATGGTATATATGGTTGTGTTCTTGCAAATCACTCGTCACTTGGACAATTTTCACGGAAGAAATGATAGCACACTATGAGGATACAAGGAGCAATACCTTCTTTAGCCAATTGATAAATCTGAAGAAAAAAGGTTTAGTTACAGAGCACATTGAGAACTTCCAAAAATTGAATATAAAGGTAACATATATTCTAGATGAGCACTTGATTGATGTATTCATAGGAACTTTAAGACATAAAATTCAACATGAGGTTCGCCTTTAGGAACCCAAATCATTGGAGAATGCATTTAGGGTGGCAATAAATGTTGAAATTAAAAATATGGCTATGGCTACTAGAAGGGCCAATCCTAACATCTATAGAGAGAATAATGCTCCTTCTTCTAAAACACCTCAACCTATAAGGTTGACACCTCAACAATTGGAGGAAAGAAAAGAAAAGGGTTTATTCCTTAATTTTGACAACAAGTACAGTAAGGGACATAAGTGTGGTGAGAATAAATTATTCTACATAGATTGTTAAGAGGAAGAAGAAGAAGAACATGAAAAAAAAACATCTCAAGATGAAAACGTAGAATCAATTTCATTTGAAGGGTTAACTCCCACGATATTGTGTAATGCATTGGCTGGAATTAGCACTCCTCAAACCCTCAAGATCGAAGGATATATCAAAAACAAAAAGGTAATAGTCCTAATTGATTCTGCCAGTACTCATAATTTCATTCACTATAAATTAGCCAAAGATCTCAATTGCTTTGGATATCCAACACTAGAGTTTCAAGTAATGATTGCAGATGGAGGAGCCATCAATTTCTCAGGAAAAATGCAATAATATCAATCTTACTATGGGGGGATATGTAATGAATAGACCAATGATTTCTATACCCATGGGTGGTGTTGATGTTGTACTAGAAATCCAATGTTTATAATCATTAGGAATAATGGCCTTTAATTTTTAAGAAATTTTCATGAAATGTTAATTGGAAGGAAAAGAAATTGAGTTCAGCGGTATCACAGGGAAACCCGGTAAGGTGATGAGCTCTAATGGCATGCCAAAATTATTGAAAAAAGGGAATCAAGGTGTTATTGCACAACTATGCTCATTATATGTTCAAACATCTAAGCCATCTATTCCTCTAGATCTCTAAGGGATCATTGATAATCATTCCAAAGTATTTGAATATATTCCCAAAGGTCTTCCACCTACTCGAAATCATGATCATGATATCCACCTAATTCCTAGGAGTGTTCCTCCTAACATCAGGCCATCTAGATAACCTTATGCCCAAAAGAGTGAAATTGAGTGCATGGTTGAAGAAATGTTAGAGGCTGGCATTATTAGACCTAGCCAAAGTTCTTACTCTACACCAGTGGTAATGGTATTCAAGAAATATGGCTCATGGCGTATGTGTCCAGATTATAGAGAGCTCAACAAGATCACTATTAAAGATAAGTTTCCCATTCTCGTCATTGATGAACTGTTAGATGAACTACATGGAGCAATCTATTTCACAAAGTTATGTGTTCGTTTAGGGTATCATTAGATTAGAATGAAGGAAGAAGATATCCCAAAAACAACATTCCAAACTCATGAAGGCCATTATGAATTATTGGTTATGCCTTTTGGCCTTAAAAATGCACCTTCCACATTACAAGGGTTGATGAATTCCATTTTCAAGCCCTTCCTTCGAAAATTTGTGTTAGTATTTTTTGATGATATACTAATCTATAGAAAGTCTTGGGAGGATCATGTGCAACATGTTCACAAGGTTCTACAACTACTAAAGGAGCAACAACTATATGCTAAACCATCCAAATGTTTCTTTGGAGTGAAGGAGGTAGAGTATTTGGGTCATATTGTATCTCATGAAGGTGTCAAGGTAGACCCTAACAAGATTAAGGCCATGATAGACTGGCCGATTCCAAAAATATTAAAGAATCTTAGAGGATTTTTGGGTTTGATAGCTTACTACAACAAGTTTGTGTGACACTATGGAAGAATAGAAGAACCTTTAATGACACTAACTAAAAAGGATACATTTTCATGGACTCCAGAGGCAACTAAAGCTTTTGAACAAATTAAAGAGGTGATGTGAAAAGATCCTATCTTGACCACTCCATACTTCACAAAAACCTTTATTGTGGAATGTGATGCCTCGGGAAATGGAATTGGTGTTGTCCTAACGTAAGAAGGAAGGTCCCTGGCTTTTGAAAGTCGACCACTCAAGGGAAAGGACTTATAAAAACCCATTTATGAGAAGGAAATGATGGCAATACTACATGCATTGAATAAATGGCATCCTTACCTAATAGGTAGTCACTTCAAGGTCAAAATAGGTCATGATAGTCTTAAATACTTCTTGGAACAAAGACTTTATTCAGAAGAACAACAAAAATGGGTAACCAAGATATTGGGTTAGGATTTTGAAATTGTCTATAAAAAATGGAAGAAAAATGTCGTGGGAGATGCACTCTCAAGGAAGAATGAATATGTTGAGGCCTTTCTCTATGCTATCTCGATCATCCAACCCGATTGGATAATAGAAGCAAGGGATGAATGGAAGAATGAAGAAAAAGTGTGGACTCTCATTCAAAGGCTGTAACAAGATTCCAGTACATCAGATACATTTAAATGGAAAAATGATTCACTATGGTACAAAGATCTCTTATATTTATGTAATAAATCCCAACTCAAACAAAAGGTACTATTGGAATTGCACACCTCTCCAGTAGGAGGGCACTCAAGATTTTTAAAAACCTACCATAGGGTCAAGAAGGAATTTTTTTGGGATGGCCTTAAAAATGATGTTCAAAGGTTTGTGATAAAATGTTTGGTTTTCCAAAAAAATAAGGTTGAAACAATTATGACCCCAAGTCTCTTACAACCATTAGCCATCCCAAGTCATCATTAGGAGGAGGTTTCCATGGATTTCATCACGGGGTTACCAAAGTCTGAAGGAAAGAGTGTCATCATGGTGATTGTTGATATACTGACCAAGTACGTACATTTTTGTGCACTCTCGCATCCCTTTAAAGCTAGTACAGTTGCCACCGCATTTATGGAGACAGTTCAAAAGCTACATGGCATCCCAAAGATTATTATAAGTGACAAATATCCCATCTTCAATGGACATTTTTGGACAAAATTGTTTTCTTGTTTGGGTACTCAATTGGCGCATAGCTCATCCTATCATCCTTAGTCTGATGGACAAACTGAGATAGTGAACAAATGTCTGGAAGGCTACCTCCGTTGCTTTGTCTGTGATAAACAAACACAATGGTTCAAATGGTTACCCTTGGAAGAATGGTGGTATAACACTTCCTTTCATACTGCAAAAAAAATGACACCATTTATGGCACTCTATGGATGCCACCCTCCTTCAATCACTTCTTCTCTAAAAGAAAAATCTAAGGTTCAAGCAGTGGAAGATCACATCAAGAATCAACAACAAGTTCTCCAAATATTAAAGGAAAACCTAACCATGGCACATAATCGTATGAAACAATAGGAAGATCAACATCATAGTGAAAGAAGTTTTGAATTAGGGGATTGAGTGTTTTTAAGACTACAACCATACAAATAGATGTCCCTCAAGCAAGCCAAGAAGGATAATAAATTATCACCAAAGTAATATGGCCCTTATAAGGTGTTGCAAAAGATTGGTTCTATGGAATACAAATTAGAGTTTCTTGCATCTTCATGATTACACCCAGTTTTCCATGTTTCATGCTTAAAGAAGGTTATAGGTGACAAGATCCCAGTTCAAACAATATTTCTAGAACTTGACGAGGAAGGAAAAATGATATTGGAGACTGAAGCCATCACTAACACAAGATTTTGTCAGCTGAGGAATAGATCCATTTCAAAGTATCTCATTAAATGGAGGAAACTACCAGCTGACGATTCCACTTGGGAAGATCAGTATTTTTTACAGAAGCATCCAGAGTTACTCAAGCATTGCGGACAACACTTGTCTCAAGGGGAGGGGCATGTTAAGTCCTAAATAGTGGTTCATTACCCCTTAATTGGGGCATAATATATTAAATATGTTATTTTATTTATGTCGGCTTTAGGCCATTAGTTGTAATTATACCTCCTAGTCTCCTATATATACCAAGGAGACATTTTCATTTTGAATCATCGTGTAATTGTACATTTATGTGGGCATAAGGAGGTTTCCCCCTCGAAGAGGCTTATTATCTGAATTTATCTCTTTCTCAAGGCGTTGATTACTTATTCTGAGGTTTTTCTCTTCTATATTGATATTCGGTTATTAACAGGTTGACACGGACATAACGATGTTCAAACGAAGAGAAGTCCTACAGTCCCCTAGTCGACGATGAATGGACACCTTCACATAACCGTCTGTCGACCATTATATTTTTGAGGACTTCCTCGACAGACTTATCTAATTCACTAGGTTCGCCCGACATTTTAACATTTAAACAAACAATTCGGGGTAGGCGAATGGATAAGCAGGGTATACAAACAAACAACAAGGTCTAGTTTCTGATAACATAACTCGACACACAATCAATTCTCATCTTGGCTCATTTAATCATGGGTATCAAAAAGTGGTCCCGAAAAACCAACTAATAAGTTAAATAAGTGGGGCTTCATAACGGATTCTTCCAACGGCCAGGAATTCTTCCATCAATGTGAATATGTCCGTTATGGTGTGGTCTCAACGTCCAAAAGTGGTCCATCTTCTCATAAATGCATTTTATAACCATTCCAGAGCATCATTCTAATGGTCGGGGTGCCTCCAATGGTCATATATCTTCGCCAAGGTGAAGTCCCTTTATGTGTGGTTCTGCTATTCCAGCAAGGTTCAAATCCTATGAACCTACCTCCTATGAGGTTCCATTCTATGAAGTCTTCCATCTTTTCTCTGTGGATTCTTGTAGCTTTTCCAACTTAGCTTTTTTTTCATTAATATTCCTTCCCTTCTTTCATGTGATCTAAGTCTCTCTAACTGTTTCTAGAATCCTCTTTCCATTTTTATTCTTATCTTCCACTAGCATAGTAACTTCACACTCTTGATGTGCCCTCAAAGGGTATGAAGTTAATATCCCTTCTCTTAATACTTCTTCGGTGGATATATTTCTTTCTTGAATGGATAGGTCCTTCAAACAATCTTTCATTCTTTCAACATTGACAACAAATTCTCTTTCCTTCTTTCCCTCCTGCATTGTTACCTTGTTTTATTTCTTCGACTTATCCTCTCGTTCTTCTATTAGTCACTCTATTTTTCTAGCTATGAAATCCCTTAGTTGTTGTTTTTTCTATTATGTATATTCTTCCTCTACTTTCCTTCTGATCTGATCCTTCTCAATCCAAGTCTTACCTAACAAAAGTGTTAAACAGGTTATGTTCTCAACAAAATTAATCACTTCAAATTCCTCTTCAGTCGATGTTCCATGAATAATAATATGTACATTAGTAACTCTTCCACATAAGGTTTTCATTTTTCCCTTAAACAATCCTATCCTTCCCAATGAAGGTACCACATTAGGCTTTCCCAAAATTTCCCAACTATCTTTTGTCATAATATTCACTTATGTTTCTTCATCCAAGACACAGTCTATGTCAAAGTCTTGTATTCTTGTACTTATGTGTTGTTTTACTTTCAATATCTCTGGTAAAATGACATCTTTGTGAACAACCATCATTTCTTTCAACTATAATAACGTAGTATGATATTTCTCTGATTCTTTCTCTTTATGATTATCTAACATGCCCTTAGTCTCTTGACTTGATTTATAGTTTTATTGTCTCATGTTCATTCGTTCAACTTTAGAAATCATCCTTGGACAATCCTCAACCTCATGACCAACAATCTTACAACAAAGACAAATAGGACCTGCGCCAGGGCATTCCTCAGCAAGATGTCTCAGTCTTCTGCAATTAAAGCACAATGTCAATCCTCTTTTTCTTTTAAATTTTCCTCAACCTCTTATGTACTGCAAACTAACATCATAGTGCTGGACCTTCAGTTTGCAAAAAAAAAATCAAGTTTCCTGCATCCACTTATTAGTCCAAAAATTATTTCTATGCATAGGAATAACATATCTTTCTTCATTTCTATTAACTTTACTTAGATCAAATCTTTCTTTCAACTACGCCCTAACCTTCATACTAGGACAAAATCGTTTAAACATACTTACATTCATGCTTTCAAAATAATTTTTTTTACTTATCTTTCTCTTGTCAAAGCACAAATATTTAACTCTTTTCTTCAAATCGGATTTATTTATTAGCATTGATATTTGCAAGTCAAGTAGGGTACCACACACTTCAACAAGAGATATATGCACAAAGCTTCTCTTTTCTTTACTTCAGTTCCCAACAATCATAGTTTTAGGTCTCGACAATCATAGTTTTAGGTCCCGGCAATCACAGTTCTGGGTCCCAACAATAGAACCATTTGTTGGCATAGGGGCAGACCCAAGGTTCAATTCTTAACAACACACCAACAAAACCCCAACTAGCGACCCTTTCAGTGACACCTGTAAAGCAGATGAATTCTCACCTAAGGTAGAAGTAGGGGGTTACAAGACATAGGTGCCTGTAACCAAGACGGGACATAGATATGTGATAATAACACTTCATAGGGTATTCTATTAACAATTAGAAGATGACATACATTAGTTTCAACACAATGTGGGGCTACATCCACCAACTGCTTGACCTTCTTTATTATTCATCTGAATCTTACATTCATTCACTCCTGTGCACTAAGACACAGAGTCAATCTTTGTATTAGACAGACGATTTGCGCACTAAGCATGAGATCCTCCTTCAAAAACTAGGTTAAGTCACATAGCCAATTCTCTATCAAGCACAGAGCCTTACTCACTTACATTCCCTTGCACAAAGATAATCACATTACTTGAACTTATCTCTCTACTCTTCTCTAAAATCTTATACTTCTACCATACATTCTTATTTTATTTATAATTTTACAATCCATTACAATAAGTCCTAATCATGGGTAAACCCCATGGGATGACATCCCATAAACCCATTAAAAAAACCCTAGAGAACCCCTTACTGGGCCCACATAGCCCCTAAAATAAGTGGGATCCGTGATCGTAGCTCTTCCTGGGAGCTCTCTCTTTGAACAATGTGTCAAAGTTCAAAAGTGGTCCAAACCTGAGCAAGGTTTCCTCAAAACTTGGTCAAGGGCCAACAATGGCCTGATAATATTGTAAAAGGTGTCCCAAAGATGAACTTCTTGATGTTCAATAATATCTGACATTGCAAGAATATTTACAACATTAGCCTTAATACTTCCACATGGTCTTTAAAAAGACTATATATAGTTCAATAATCCATATACACTTCTATAAATTGATGTATGAACCCATTAAAATAAGATATTACTACCCTTGAAAACATGGTTGGTGCATTCTTCATCCCAAAAGGCATGACTGTGTACTGGTAAGATCCACTTTCTGTGGAAAAAGTATTATTGTACCTGTCTTCTAGGGTTATCTTGATCTGATGGTAACCTAAGAATCCATCTGTAAAGGAATATGCTTCCTAGCCTCCCACATCATCTGTAAAAGGTGTAGGGAAAGGTTCATGTACGAAAGCATCATTCAGTTTCCTCAGATCTAAAAAAATGTAACAGCTGAATTAATTTAGGCAACCATTAATTTATAACACAACAGTAAAATAAAAAAGTTACTTCATTAAACAGATTCACAATCAAATTCTTCATAGTAATAAAATTTAATAACAAATTAATACAAAACAATGCATAATTCTTGGTAAATACCTGAGCCTGATGCTATCAACCTGTGTTGCCCGCCGCTTGCTTCCTTCCCGCTTCTGCAAAACACTACCCAAAACTGTCCTCCCTGCCAACTAGGTAGCTCCCTAGCCCTAGGATATCAACGGATATCTTGGCCCTCCGTGCCCAAAACCCCCTGCAACCCCAGTGCACTAATACTCCCAATGTTTCACCTCCCTCTCTGTAATACAGAGCTCCCAAAATCCATGGCCAACTCCCCATCGAATGATCTCCCTTCCAACGCCTTCCCTTCCTTATCCCTCCTTCACCGAATCTTCCCCCTCATTAATTTCCTTATCTCCCCCTTATTAATTTCTTATCCCATTCTTTAATGCCTTATCCCCCCCTTCATTAATATCTTATCCATTTATTTAATGCCTTATCCCTTCCCGCATACGTAAAGCATTTTAATTAAACAATTTAAAATTATTAAGCCCCCCTTTAATTATTACCAATATCATTGAGTGTGATATGAATTAATTAATTAATTAATTAATTAATCAAAATTTAAAACAATTAATTAATAAATAAATAATCAATTAATATTATTAATACTAATCATTGTTTAATTAAAGCCATATTAGGACAATTAATTATTTAATAAATTTTACTTAATAATCCCTAAGCATATATGCATCTAGGGTTGTTACATACACCCACCCTTCAGGAAACTTCGTCCCGAAGTTAAGGTATCTCATGGTACAAAGGAAAAGAAACATGGTTCACACATTCATAATAGGTAACCGACATTATTAGTAAGTAAGTCAAGAAAACTCATACATACTAGTGTACATGTACAAGAATTGCATGTGTAGCTAGTACATACAATTCTCATGCATGTACTAATAATCAAACTGTCATCATTTAGTAATTTATGTATGCATCCAATCCAGTCAGCAAGGCTAGTCTTTTATAAAAGACAACAAACCAATCAATTATTTGAGAAATCCTTTAATTACTTTTATCTGGTTCTATAATTTTATTTTAAACAACTGTGGTTTAGTTACATAATAATGAATATTCATATATACACATTTTTCTTCATCAAAATCCACCACATGACAGATCTCCATATAGTCTCAACTATTACTACTCATCCTTCCTTCCCTTCCACTTCCATCTCGCTGTAATTCATCACGATAGCTTCCTCAGCTTGCTTCTGTGACATTGCAACTCGATCACTACTAAAATCCCCAATTCAAATTCAGCTTTTCCTAAGAGCCCAGTCTGGTGATTTAATCAATGTTCCATACCTCCAGAGCTCAACGAAAGTTATTCAGTGAAGAAAGGGACTTGGGGTATTTCTAACTACCGAATCCGTGAGGGTGTAGGATGCTAATAATCTTCTTTGCAAACATTGCCACTGCCATCCCTTGTTCCACAATCTCTTTCAGATTATCTTCAGTAAAAGGAAGAATGCTATCGAATTGTTTTCCACCTAAGTTTTTGACAGACGTCTTCCACATTTTTCTTAGGTGTTTGATATTGAGAGCCAGAGGCCGGGCACGTGGGCCTCATGCGAGGACCCATGATGCCCATTCATGTACGTGTAGTATTTCACGAGTAGTTTTTTTTTTTTTCTTTTTTTGTTTATTTTCTTATTTTTATTTTAATTATAAATTAATTGTTTTAATTTATTTTTTTTGTATTTATTTTTAATTATAATTATTTAAAAAAAAAGGGGGGTTTCAAAAAATCTAAATTATTTTATTTAAATTTTTTAAATTAAATTAGGTTAAATTTAATTAATTGAATTAAATTAAGTTAATTTAATTGAATTAAATTAGGTTAAATAAGTTAATTTTTTAAATTAAATTAAGTTAATTTAATTGATTTTTTTTATACAAGTAAAATAAAAGAAAAAATTTATAGAGTCTGTGGGAATTGAACCCCGAACCTCCCCACCGGTCAAGTCTTTACAAGGTCCGCCCTACCAACGCACCATGCGTTGTTTCTTTTACAATAATTTCACAAATAAATACTTTAACTGTCATACCCAAGACCACATGCCAAGCTATCAAGCGCCTTTTAGATCCATACTGGTCACATGCCAAGCTATCAAGCACCAAAGACATAAATGGAGGAGCCCACAAAGGGACGTATGTGCTCAACGCAACGTCTTAAGAAGAACACTAATGCCGAAAGGTACATAGCGCGGGTGTACACATATCGGCGTAAATTAATAAACATAAGGTCGGGAGTCATTTTTAATCAAGTTGTAAGCGTAAATTAAAAGGGCTCAGACTAGGACAAGCGAGAAGGAGGTGACATATGCACTAGGAGAGTAAGCATAGGAAGTGGCGAGTGAGGCGCAAGGCTGACGTAGCTATAGGGAAAAGGAACCAATAGTTATTTTCGTAGGGGAGAAGAAACTAATCTTAGATGCTTAAACCTAACCCTAACCTAGCCAATCCCCTAATGGAGTAATGTCTGTTTACAAACAAGTAAAGAAAACTTATGCCTAACCCTGTTTCCAGTTTGAGTAGCACCAATTTGAAACATCCTAGAACTCACCCTGACAACTTTGGTGGATGCAGGTCAAAGCATACAGGATGGTCAGGACTCGAGGGAGTCGAGGCAGGGGAGCATCGTCGCAAGCACCGCCAGCACCACCACCACCATCGCCCGAACTCGCCCTCATACTGCGCTCGTTGGAAGCCATCAACGAGACTTTAAAGGGGCGACAAACGGCAGGGACTGAAGTGGAACCCCCACCGTCTGGAACAGGTAATCCATAAGTGTCAAGGGATTCAGGGGGAGGACCTCCACCTGAAGACATCACGCGGGAATTGCAAAATATCAAACTTCTAGAGTTTGCCAGGGGTCGCACCAGTGAATGCGCGGAAGCATGGTTGGAATGCATGACAAGGTGCTTTGCCTTAAGGGACTATGCGTCCAACTCAAAGGCAGAGATCACCATTTTTCAGTTAAGAGACAGCGCTTTGAACTGGTGGGGCAACCTGGAAAGACAACTACACCTTACCCCAGACACAATATCTTGGGAACTTTTCGAGGAGAGGTTCAGGAGGAAATATCTAACGGCGTACTACGAGGAACAACAGGTTGGGGCATTTCATGCCTTAGTACAGGGAAACAAAACTGTAGAAGAATATGAGATAAGGTTTATGGAACTGGTCAAATATGTGTCGTATATGGATAACGACCAACGATGGGCAGAGCCCTTCGTCTATCGATTGAATCCTAGGATAAGAGATATGGTACGGATGTGGAGACCGTCTTTAGTAGCAGAAGCGATGGAAAATGTGTGTTACGCAGAAGAACACATGAACTTGACCGGGGGTACAAGACCAACATTTCTGCATCGCCCGAGGTTCATAGGAAAGGCCCCGAGGACATTTCCTAGGGGAGGGGGCTCAAGGCCACAGCCATATGGTCACAGATTCGCGCCAAGGACAGTAGCTACATGGATTTCAATGGCATTGAGTGCAGCATCTCGTTCATCGCCAACGGTGCAGAGAGCACCACGACCATCTCAGGGAACAATGAGCAGGGGCATGGGTTCTAGGGGAAGGAACTCATTTCAAATACAGACACATAACAATGCACAGGTTGAATCTGGTGTTACCTGTTGGGGGTGCAGGGGACCCCATTACCAGCGTGACTGCCCATAGTTACAATCAGGGTTCGTGCATAGAGAAGGAAAGGCGTCGATGGGGAGAGCAAGTAGCAGCCACCATATTTATGCAACAGTTAATAACCGCCAGGCCGAACATAAATCCACGGTGGTGGAGTCATCAGGTACGCTAAATCATATCAATGTTAAGATTTTGTTTGATTCTGGTGCGACAGATAGTTTCATTTCGCCATCTGCATTAGAAAAGAGTGGGTTGGCAACCTACGAGCACGATGACTTTAAACAAGTCGAGATGGCTTCGGGGGAAAAACAAGCAGTAGGACCTAGTGTCGATAATTGTATAGTAGACCTGGGAGTGTGTACTACCAGGTTGAAGGTATACATCACTGCTCTTGGGGCATATGACCTAATCATTGGAATGGATTGGTTAGCAGCTCATCGAGATTTGGTAGATTGTTTCTCCAAGAGGGTTCTTTGTGTCGATGATGAAGGAAGACCAGTAGAGATCCAGGGTGTACAGAGAAAAGTGTCACTACGATTTATATCCACTATGAAGGTTAAGTGATGCTTGAGGCAAGGGTGTCGAATTTATGTAGTGGAAGTAGTGAATGAAAGGAAGGGACCCTCATTGGATCAGTACCCGGTATTGTCAGAATTTCAGGACGTTTTTCCGAACGAGTTACCAGGGTTACCTCCTGAGAGGGAGCTTGATTTTACCATTGAGCTAAAACGTGGTGCAGAACCAATCTCCAAAACTTTGTTACAGGTATGAACTAACTGAGAGGGGGGGGGTGAATCAGTTAGTGTAGATTATTAACCATTTACTCTCATTTTTTAACTTTGAATCATTAATCTTAGTGGCAGTGAGTCTTTACTGTGAAATCCAAAGTTATAAACATA
>ML793692.1:834160-850849 GCA_009831015.1 Picea engelmannii
AACACGGTGCCACTATATATTCCATTGTAGGGTGTTGACCCTGGTTCTGTTAGGAGGGGTGGAGGCATTTCCCACCGTGTATCCTCCATTGTAGGGTGGGCCATCGTAGGGGTGGACCCTAGATCTGATTAGGAGGGGTGGAGTCATTTCCCACTGTGTATCCTCCGAAACCTGAAGTCATGGGAGAACAGTGCTAGTCACGCTCCCCAGGTCGTGTGATGATAACTGTTAGTTGCCTGCTAGGGAAGCTTGGTCGAGATAGCGACACTTCCACTTACGGGTTCTATTTGGAGTTAGGTCAGTTATACCAAATGTAACAGCTGAATTAATTTAGGAAACCATTAATTTATAACACAACAGTAAAATTAAAAAGTTACTTCATTAAACACATTCGCAATCAAATTCTTCATAATAATAAAATTTAATAACAAATTAATACAAAACAATGCATAATTCTTGGTAAATACCTGAGCCTGATGCTATCAACCTGTGTTTCCCGCCGCTTGCTTCCTTCCCGCTTGTGCAAAACACTACCCAAAACCGTCCTCCCTACCAACTAGGTAGCTCCCTAGCCCCAGGATATCAACGGATATCCTGGCCCTCCGTGCCCAAACCCCCCCAGCAACCTCGGTGCACTAATACTCCCGATGTTTCACCTCCCTCTCTGCAATACAGAGCTCCCAAAATCCATGGCCAACTCCCCTTCGAATGATCTCCCTTCCAACTCCTTCCCTTCCTTTTCCCTCCTTCACCGACTCTTACCCCTCATTAATTTCCTTATCTCCCCCTTATTAATTTCTTATCCCATTCTTTAATGCCTTATCCCCCCCTTCATTAATATCTTATCCATTTCTTTAATGCCTTATCCCTTCCCGCATACGTAAAGCATTTTAATTAAACAATTTAAAATTATTAAGCCCCCCTTTAATTATTACCAATATCATTGAGTGTGATATGAAATAAATAAATAATTAATTAATTAATCAGAAGTTAAAACAATTAATTAATAGATAAATAATCAATTAATATTATCAATACTAATCATTGTTTAATTAAAACCATATTAGGACAATTAATTATTTAATAAATTTTACTTAATAATCCCTAAGCATGTATTCATCTAGGGTTGTTACAAAAAATCATTATCCCCCCTTGTTTCTTCTCTTGAACAACCATAGGGTTTGTCGATTTAGATTCCTCCATTGGTTCTATGATACCATCTTCCAACATTTTGTCAGTTTCTACTTTCAGTTTCTTATTATATATTGGATTTAGTCTATAAGGTCTCTCTCCGACATATACAGCCTCATTTTTGAGAGGTATCTTCATCTCTCCTATCTCTCTTGTTATGCCTTTAATCTTTGTAAACGTTATTAGGAACGGGTCAATGTATTCATGCAGTAGCTATGTTATGCTTTCTATTGTTTTTTCATCCCAATAATCTCCAATACTTTCCATTTTAGGATTATTAGTTGTGCCAATGTTGACTTTATTTACCTTGATTGGCACAACAAATACTTCTGACTCCAAACATGGACCTTCCACCTCTCTTTCTCCTTCAATTTATGTTATATGAATATTGTGGGGGTCATATTTATCTAGTGCTTCTTCTTCCTCATGATATCATGACAATAATTATTTGATTGTCTACATGTTCTATTGTTGGTATTATTTCATGTGTTCAACCTATGGTTCATCAATAAATATCACACCTCTTATATGTTTAAGTGTTGAATCAATGTTGGGGTCCTCATGTTCAAATGAGAAGGTTACTATAAAATTATGTTGTAATGTTATCCATTCTGCAATGCCTCTGTGAAGTTCCTGGTCTACATACAAGTTTCCTGGAATTCCTTCCATTGTGTGGATGAAGTCATGAGGCCATTTCTCTGCTGGTGTAATCCTTCATAGTGTTCTGCAACTCTCCAAATGTTTTTTTGTTGTCCCATGTCCATCATATCTCTGCATATTATTTCTCCCCTTCTCTACGTCGAATCTAATGTGCAGTCTCCTCTTACATTCGTACCGGTTCTTAATTGTTTCTTTGTGCGCACCCCACCATCTTCCAGGTGTTTCCTTGAGTGAAATTTCTAGGGATAAGAGCATATGATTTTCCAGTACCGTGTCTTCATATTTCATTAATAATTCCTCTAAATCATTTATGCCATGAAAACTGGGAGGTTCTTTTATCTCTATACCCACCCATCTTATTGCGTAGTCTATTATTGTGCACCTTCTTGTAGAAAATTCATGTAATCTTTTTTGCCAATTCTCCAAACCTATATCTGAGTCAGAAAAACATGACTTAATTCTCCTCCAGCTGAGTACCCCATCCATAGTTGGGTTACTATAATCTTCTCTACACACGGTAGTTCTGTATAATTGGTTGATTTCCTCCATATATAAGAAAGCGTGTTCTATAAACCTTTCTCTTTTTTATGGGTATAGTGGAGAAATGAATTTGTATTATCCTGATTCAAATGTCATATTCCTTTTCTTCAAGTTAATTATGGCATGGTTTTCAAATTCCCGATCCAATCCAAGCAGTGTTGGATAAGGTGTTGTTCCATCCACTATTTCTATCACTTCAAATTGTGCCTTAGTGCACACTCCATCCAAATCTATTGTCACACCTTTTGTCCTTCCAATTGGTAGAAATCTGTGTTGGTTTGCTAGTTTCATTTGGATTGGCGAGTAGCCTAATGTGGTCTATCCCATACATTTCCATGTCTTCTTAGGTAAAACGTTGACCTTAGAGCCTAAGTCCAACATAATGTCTCCCATATTGAAATCCCCAATGTTAGAATTCAATATGAATTCCCCACTTGTCCTCCTCCTTGACTGGAGGTGATTGACTTTCTTCTGCTCTAACTTCCCCTCTACCTCTGTGTTACATCTTTCTAATATATGTTGCAAAGCTTTAAAATATGATGGATTATTCAGTAGTTTAACACAAGATTGCATAAAAATATGTATGGTACTTACTTTCTCTATCTATTGTGTTTCATTGGTATGGTCCATTGAGGAGGGAATTTCATACATTTGTACATTTTGAGTGTGTCGCGTAGTTGATGTAGGTGCAACTTCTTACTTGAGTAAATATTGTCTTTCCTCGAATATTTCTTTTTCTTTCCTTGCATTGAATGATTTATGTGGTTTAGTATTCTTCTTCACCCATTGGTGTTGTGCTGGCTCATATCTTACTGTATTAGCTCATGTCTTAGCTCCTCCATGTGTAACTATGTTGATGTTCCTCCCATCATCCCTCGCTTCTACATAAATCCACTAAAAAATTATGATTGTTTTTATTTCTCTTTTCTTGAATTTTTCCCAAAAGTGTTGGGAATTCCTTTGTATCATGGTCTGTTACGTGACAATACATACATGTTGTAGGTGGGTGTGGAAATTCCCTTGCATAATTTCCTAGTTGTTGGAAGTTTTGTCACAATATTGGACCTCTGCCTCTTCCAAATATTCCTCTACCTCATCCTCCACTTCTGTATCCACCTTGATCTCCTCGTGGTGAATTGTATTGAGGTACCTGATTAGAATGCATAAGGTTATACTGTGGTTGTGAATTGTTATACTCAGGTTGCAGAGTGTTGTACTATTCCTGTGCATTATTATATGGAGGTGGTACCTGATTGAACTATGGTGCCACTTTCCATGCCATCATTTTTGCCTACACCCTATAGGTATCTGAAGTTCTCTCCCTCATCTATTCCATTGTCCTACAATTTTTATCATCATGGCCCACTAATTTACAAAAATTGCAGTATGGATTCTTGGGTACTATCTCGTATGTTTTCATCATTGGACAATGATATGGATCATGTCCATGTGTTTTACAGATATCACACCATGGTCCTCTTGTTGGCAATGGGTTTGGTAGCCTTTTTGCCATATGTTGCGCAAAAGTTGGGAACTCATTCTTATTGTGTCCTTAGGTCCTGCATGTGGTACACCAAACAACTTCTCTTCTCTCTTTTCCATTATTTTGGTTTAGTTGAAATGTGAGGTTCTTCATATCCTCCTTTATCTATTCTATTGTTGGATCTATATTTTGATACTAGTTTTATTCCAGTTGTAAGGATTCCTTTAGAGCCTCTGCCTGAGTTTGAAACTTCTTCTTCCTCAAAGGGTAGTTTAGATGTGGTATCAATTAATTCACAACGAGATGTATTAATTTCATGTTAGTAATGACATACTTCAATTTACCCTTCAACTATTTGAACCTCTCATCAATCTCCCAAACAGACTCACCCACTTTATTTTTTATTTCAAACATCTCATTCATGTACTGATATTCTGATATGGTCTTATGAAATTCATTTATCATCAACTTCTTCACATATCCAATAGTATGTGTTGTTCCTGGTGGATGTTTTATAGCTAGACTCATGTACCAATCCAATGCGCGGTCTTTTAGAATGATAGATAACTACACAAGTTTTGTGTCCTCATATGTGATCTCCTTTTCTTCCTAGATCTTCTCATAGATGAATAAATGTTTTCCAGGGTCCCCAGATGCCTCTCCTTGAAATTATGGTAACCTAATGGTGGGATCATGTCCTTACATCTTGAACCGTGATGAAATACTACCTTCGCATGGTGTAGATACTTGAGTAGTACTTCTTGAACTAGTTCCTCTAGTTGTTTCTCCTTGATTGGATGTACTTCCTGTTGTCATTTGTCCACTAAAATTTGGTTATCTAAATGGTGGTGTTATTTTTGGTGTATTAGTCTCACATAGGGTTATGGGTTCCATAATGACACATACATGAATGGGAGGTATTCCTTCTATTCATGCCCTTGGACCTCTTGTATTCCTTTAATATGTTGCATGCAATATTTCCTCAATCTGATCCATAGCACAAAGATCATCTACTTCTTCTTCATCACTTGCAAATCCCTCTCTATCTATTATGGCTCTCTTCTTATTGCTCATATTATATTGGTAAGTTACTCCTTAGATGCTTGCAGTCTAGGAAAGAGTGGGGATATGGGAATGCAATTCATCTTCTTAGGCCTTTACATGGTTTTTCTTTAAATTGTTCTTGATATCCATTCACATGTTAAGTCTATTCATGCATTATAACAGATCTAACATACAACCGATCTCACAGAATTATCGATTCATCCATTCATAGTCTAACTACTTACAGAAGGTAAACATCCAATCAATCACAACACATAACATAGGTGCTACCATGGTTAACCCCCTCCTGGGATACAAACACAAATATTTTTCCTTTTAGGCTCTTATTATTATGTTGTTGCAATTTATGGCCCTGCATGCACTACAATTTCGATCCTACAACCAAGAAACAGGTTCCACCACCTCCATGACGCTGAATAGATCATACCAAGCTCCACATCCTGCGATATAACCCTCAATATATTTCTACTTAACTCTCCTAGATATCAACACCTTACAAAAGTATCTCATATCTTATAGTAGTTTCCTTATCCGAACAAAAAAAAACTTTGGAAGAACCATAGCAACAATCACGCACCCTGAACTAGACCACCTAGGTGCTTACTTATACTAATTTATAGCTTATAATCCATTACAATATATTACAAAAACCATAACCATAAGGTGGTTAGGTTTTCCTACATGCACGCCTTTCATTCTTTTCTCCTTTGCATGCGAATTTTCCTCGCATCTACTGCTGCCAACTACCTTTTTTCCAAATTAAGCTTTATCTTCCCAAAAATGGGCTTTTCTTCAAACTTGGGGTGCGCCCAACACCTATCAACTTTATTTGTTTGGAAAATTAATAGAAATGGACTCTCATGTATACTTGGAATATATATGTATGGATATTATGCACATATAGGTCATGATGATCCTCGAATGAGAGAATGTCTTGTTCTTCTAGAATTCGCCAAGGCCGGATAATTGGATGAAGCTTGTAACAACCCTCTCGTTACGACGACCCAACTCTAGTAACTAGTGCAATTTTTTTTTTTTTGAAGGTGTGTGTGCACGTGTAAAAGGAAACATACACGCTTGACTCACATCGCCACCTGACGACCAACAAGACACAACCCGATGATCACAACAGGCATACCTAAGGCGCACAACAAGTGATTGCAGGCATTAACGATCAAGACATGTGGCACACAACAAGTGACTGCAACAGGTAACGACATACTAGGTTATGCACAGTACGAACACAGGAGGATGAATCCATAGTAGTAGATTTGACTATTTCTCCACAAGAAAGCAGGGTGTTTAATCTTAGTTCTCTGCTCCGGAGAGAGAGAAGGTCAGATAGGCTCCTGGCCGACTGCTCAGGCAGACACTAGTAATTTCTGTCAGGTGTGTCGCAAGAGTGGAACCCTGCCTTTAAAGGGCCTGAGACTCTTGATATGGCACTGGATTCCTTACATGGGAAAAATAAGCACCCACACATACTTATACACAGAGCGACTAACTTTATCAATCGAAGAGTCTGATATCCTACGACTGTGGGTTTGGACAATTCCATTTAGTACTAACCCTGAAAGTGACCCGACCCTAAACGTGTTATCAAGAATAGTAAGGCCAATTACCCCTTCCATACATGATAACCATATTACCCTAAAGACAACATAGATATTAGAAGATTGCGCTACACTCACATTATCAAGAACATAGATAGTATTGGACATTAGCCTCCTATAATTTATGGTACTAACATACACCACTAACATTCCATTTACCTTAACTTTTCATTACGGGAACCTTTATTTCATTCATTTAACATATAGTCACATTACATTACATTCATTAGCACATATATAGAATCCAATTCTATGAAACATAACCTTTATTTCGTTCATTTAACATATAGTCACATTACATTACATTGATTAGCACATATATAGAATCCAATTCTATGAAGCGGAACCTTTATTTCATTCATTTCATAACACTAAAACCAAACTGCATTATATAAGATGAGAACCATTCTTTAAACTAAATCCTAATGTAACAATATAAATGTATATATATCCTTGGAAGAACCCTTGTTAAATATCATCAAGATTCACACATCCATTATGTCATCTAAATTAAAAACCACATGATTTCAATGGATGAATCTAAACCCAAGGCTCGTGCATACCAAATATATTTGATGTATAGGTTTTCAATTTAGGAGACTATACATAACCTAAAACAACATTGGAAAGGTCAATGCACACACCACGAAGATGTAAAAAGTATGTTTCATTTGATTAATTAAATAAAGGAAAACAACTATAACCTATTTCAATTACAATTTTCATATCCCACTAATTTATATTAATTTAAAAAACCCCTTTTTCTCAACCAATTCTATACATTGAAAGATAAATCAACGATATCTCATTATTTATCAATAAAAATCGTGACGCCATTTTTAATGAAAGGAAAACAGCAACATATATTCACTAATCAAATGGAGACCACCATTCATTCTCATTTCAAAGACTTCAACAAATAATTCCAAATGTGAATTGCGACAAATAAGAAAAACCTGCGAACCAAAGGCATTTTTCCCACACTAAATATTTAAAAGTTGATATTGTTTCGGTAGTGAAGAATCTAGGTTTCCTGTTAGTGTTACAAGTGTAATAACATGGTCCCTACCTGTAATAGCGAAAGGAGAATTATGCATATAATTGCCAGGGCGCAGAATGGGGGATTGACACCAATGCAACAGGTAACAATGGATTTACCAGTCAACAACCGTAGAAGATACGCCCTTATTACACTCGACCCAGTCATAAATAAAAGCGTGATGACCTCATATTTAAAATTAAAAATAAGTAACAACAACAATATTTAAATGAACCATGTTCAAATATAAATATTCAGAATGGACAACGTATAAATATAACAACAGTAAAATGACTATGTTTGGAATTAATCAACATTTTAAAACGACCATAAATAAAACCCTCTTCTCCATGCAATGCAACAACATTGAATTTACCCATTGAAACCAGATAAGGGTTGTTCAATGCCCACGCCTTCTAAAACTCACTTTACGCTTGCAGCTGCCTTACCTACCAGAACTGTAATACTGCCTTGTGAGTTATTAACTACCCTAGGGAACAACGGCCGAACCAGTCTGCCAAGTCAGGAAAAATTTCGGCAGCTGGCAACAACAACTACCTGCGCGTGGTCAAGTCAAAAACTCGGGAGTCTAAGAGTGCATGCAAGGGGAAGTCACTGGTTGATCAAAGGGAAAGAAAGGTTCAGTTTCCTTTTAATTCAATATTTTAAAAATCTAAGTGGATTGGAAAATCAGAACCTTCATTTAGAATTTAAATTTTTCGAATTAGAAAAGAGTGTCTGTGCAACTCCACTCTCTCAGACTATGCGAGGTCTTTATGGGATGTTCTCCATTGTGGGTTTTTCCACGGTAAAATTTCTCTAATCACTCAACAGAGTAGTAAATGACAACCACGATTGTATCACGCCCAGAGGCCTATAGGTGCTTCGTTGTGGGTTCAGAAACCACACAAGAATAGACTTCCCGAACTGGTCATTGCAATGCAGGGATAGGTAGGAGAACAATAATGATTGAAATCATTACGATGACCCAACACTATCAAAACACTTCCCGCCTGCACGCATCTGCGGCTTTTATCCCAGCATTCACATAACATACGAAGTAAACAATGCCTATGTACTGAGAAAATATTTACCAGATTTACCAGAAGTACGTGGATGTCAACTTAGGGATAGGGTTTAAAATAACATATCGCAAGGGATTGTAAGCGATAACATGAGCATATACGACTTCTAACCATTTTTCACACATGGTAGGAGGTAAACAATTCCTCCTCGCCTATTAACACTGGAAAGCAATCAGCAAGGAATAACCTGGGAACTGCCCCGGCAACAGAAGACCCAATCCAGCCGAATCTGCCCCCATCCCATGGGAATCGAAGACGGAATGCCAGAAAACGAAATACCAGCAAATTACGAGGAGATGACAGTAGTTTTTTTTTTAAAAGAATGACAGTGATTAAAAAAAATGAAATGACAAAAATTTTGCAACGAAATACAGTAATATAATAAAATGAGATGCCCACAACCGAATGCCCCCTGTAAATTAAAATAAAACGCCCAGTCCATGAATTCACCCATCGGGAACGAATCGGGGTAAAGTCGCCAGAACACAAACCATTGGAACCACAACAACAAATGCCAGAATAACAATAACCATTGAAACTACAGTTTATAAACACCCGCAGCAAGGTAAAAACACCCAGAGATTATAACACCCAAAATACGAATGACATACCTGTTCCCTTTCGCTTGCCTTGGATGACGTCCCGTGCTATGTGTCGCGTCCCGCCTTCCGTGCTGCTCCCGCTCGCCGACCGTAGAGGACTCACCGGTACCTCCCAGCCAAACGCTAGGAGTACTCTGCTTCCCCCTCAGCCCCCCGAGCCGCAAAGGGGCCACACACAATCCAGACAGTAACCTAGCTTCCCAGCTCGCCTCCAAGGCTGAGCTACCACTCAATCAGCTGAGAAAATCCCCAACTCCTCACAAGAAAACAGTCTCGTTTGCCATTTTGGCAGCATAACAATACCTCATAGCAGCTCCTCTTCTTTTCCCCCATCTCCTTTCTTTTATCCTTTTTTTTTGACCTAATCACATTTTGTTTTAGGTTTTTTTGTTAAATCAAAAACCCTAAATCCTGTTTCTTTTGAGCTTTCCCCCCTTTTATGTTTTTTTTTTTATTTTATTATTTTTTTTGAAAAAAAAACCTAAAAGGTAAATGCACTAAATAAATCTTTTCATTTATTATATATATACATATTTTTTTTATTTACTTAATAGCCTTCAAATTAACTATGTTAATGAAGTTTCCCATTTTTAGTGGGTTGTGGTTTACCTTTGTATTTTATAATCACAAAAATAAATCTTCATTTAAGTGGTGGTCATATTTTTATATTTAATCATTTAAGTAGTGGACATGTTTTTTGTATTTTAAATTAAATATGGTAAAAAAAAATGTTTTGAATTTTATTACCTAGAAAAAGAAAAGTTAAAGACACAAGTTTTTTTTTTTTTAAGTAAAGACAAAAGATGTGTAATGTCTCATAAAGAAAGAATACAAGAGTAATTAATCCCTATTTTTATTAATCCCCCCTTTTTATTTATTTAATGTCTTGTGTTCTTTCACACATTAGGAATCAATTTCTTCCTTGCAATTTTTTTTTTTAAATCCCTTGGTTTATTTAGATCCTTACTCTCTCCATTTACCCCAAGAGTTTTATGAAGACCCAACTAGTACTTAAGTGGGTTGTTGTGTGAATTTTTATTTTATGCTAGGGCCCCTTTTTTTTTTTGTAAGGTCACACTAAAATTTTTACCCTAGAAAAGTGTTAGGCTTAGGGCTTATATTCTGAGCTAGGCGTCGATTGGTTAGGGGATTTGTTTAAGGATTTCTTAAGGCGTTAATGTCTTAGGGATATTTAGGTTAGTTTCCTTCATCCACATCAATGCGACGTGCCCTTCAGGACACACCATGTGCTCCAAGGGTGCCACTTGCCTCATTCATTTCCTTTACGCGACGTGCCCTTCAATATGCACCGCGTGCTCCAAGGGTGCCACTCGCTTCTTGTGTTTATTTTGTGCGACGTTCCCTTAAGGATGCACCACGTGCTCCAAGGGTGCCACTCGCCAACATGACTGATTGGTAGACATCTATAACCCCTCGAGTCAATACTCCTCCAGGTGAACTTGTGGGAGACTAAGGGTTCTAAGGAATAAGACCCCTGCCTTATTGCGCGCCCCTTAGAATCATCGTGAGCGATTGTCGCAGTCTGCCCTCAAAGCATCATGGATCCTCTCGAACTAGGTAGTCGTTAACCTACAGTTCGAGCCACGGTGGGAGTGATAGTAGGCGGTGGCAGGGCTGTTGTCCACCCCTCTCCCTCAACCTCTATGGAAAGCATGTGTGGCCCCTTTACTCCATATGTGAGTCTGGTCGACAAGCTATCGTCAGCCTGCATCATCAGCACTCGTGTCAGAACATGTCAAAATCATATCATCAGATCAAAGAAATATCACAGTAAATAAATCAACCCAAATAGCACACTCCCTGACTCAATCCGGAGTCCAAGGGGGTTCCCCCGATGCCTCTTCATCCTCAAGGTTCGAAACCCTGCACACTCAATGAAACAGAGTCAGCAACACCTGTCTACATCAAAGTAGTAAAACATCATGTCGTCTGTCAATGGCATCATAATCAAGTATAAATGGTTTAACATCACAAAAGTCCAGATCACTTGCGAGCAAGTGTCCTCAAAAATAAGTTTTCTCAGTGAGCCAGAGTGGGATGTTACAAAGCTAGCCACGCATTGGAAGTACTAGAACTGTAGTGGATGTTTATCTCTATTGAAGTTATTCTGACTATACATTCACACAAGGCGACTTGTCTTTATGTGGAGCTGGTCGATTATAACATGGAGGGGGATTTGGTAGGTGAAATGTATGCTAGGTTTTATTATTGTTGATAGTATCACCTATCTGTATTTTAAAGAATTCTCCATTATAGATTTAAGTTATTACTATTACCATGGAAATTTCATTCTCAATGATTTTAAGGAGACAATTATATAGTGAGAGGGTTTTCATGGGTCATTTTCTTATAGTGGAGGTGGACTAGGATAAATGGTAGTAAAATATGAAAAGGGTTAGGATAAAGGGCAGAACATAATAAGAATGTAGGACATACCTCTAGTAATGCTAAGAAGGAATTATCTAATGATTAATATCATAAGACAAGGGAACACATGATGTTTAGTGATAAAGTAACATCGATGACCAATAAAAATAACAATAACAGTTCTGAATAAGACACCTTACAAAATAAATCACCTAAAAACAAGAAAGGGAAATGGAATACAACTGAATTGACATGTAAATTTAAAAAATTTCAGACCACCCATTTTTGATGGGTTTAAGAAGGAGAAAAAGATTGGCTACTAAACATGGGGAAATATTTAGATTTATAATTATTCTGGGAATTTAAGGGATAGACTAAAAATATATCAGTTGAATGGGAAAGATACTATTTGGTGGTAGGAAACAAAGACATTAAACAAAATTAGGTGTAATGAACTCACTTGGAAAATATTTAAGAAATATTTTAAATATAAATGCTTAACGGAAAGGTATTTCGATGAAAATGATAAAGAATTTCATGACCTTAAACTAGGACAAATGACATGTAATGTACCCCAAAAAATTAGCTACAAAAAACATTTTTAATAGAGGGGAAACAACTATGAGTCTTGTCGTCAATTATATTATAAGTATGAAAAATGTTTCAATCATTCATTACTTGAATCAACTCTTAGTTTTCAAATTAAGGACTTTATTTATACCATTTCCATAAGAGAGGAAATTAATACTCTCACTATGTGCAAGTGCAATGTGTTTTTGTTTGTGCAAGTGAAATGTGTTTGCGCAATTAATACTCTCACTATACAAGTACAAGTGCAAGTGCAAGTGAAATGTGATTATGCACGTGCAACACATTGAAGAGAACAATGTTACTTGGAGGGAATTCAAAAGGTATTTTCAAATAAATTACTTAACCAAATGATATGATGATAAGAAAATGAACGAGTTCTTTGAACTCAATCTTTGGAGTATGAGCATATATGACTATGAAAGGAGGTTTTTAGAGTTTATGAAATATGTTTCTTTTATAAAGGATGAGTATGCTAAGATTCCTAGGCACTTGAGATGGATTCCATCATTTATCAATGATAAGATACAATATGATAATCCCAATACACTAGAGAAAACTATACAAAGGGATTAATTCCTTTATTATTAGTTTAGAGGAAGATCAACTTTCCAAAAGGATTGGGAATACAAGAGGAGAAAGATGGAGCAGAGGAAGAAGGGGACCAAGACACCATTCTTAAAAAACAAGACTCATGGACAAACATGCTCTAAAGATCCTAGAATGACTAAAACAATGGGGAAAAGACAAAAGAAGCCACATATTCAATGTTGGCATTGTGGGGGAGATCATATGTATAGAGATTTCCCTCACATAGGTGAAAACGTGAGGTTCATTCGAAATGTACAAAAAGTTGATACAATTGAAGAGATGGGTAGAAATGTATATAGGATCTATGCATCCTTGTATAACAAACAAGATGAGTTTCAGTCACATATGATTGAAGTGGGAGGTAATATTAACAACAACCCATTGCTATTTTAATTGATTCATGAGCTAGTCATAGTTATATAGATCCTATGATAGTGGAAAGATTTCAATTGACAAGAAGAAATATTGTTAAAACTTTGTTGGTGCAAGTATATACAAGATATAAAAGGGAAATTATTGATATGGTTAAGGCATGTCCCATGGACATGAATGGGTTGAGCACTAGGGAATATTTGAGAATCATGCATTTGGGCTCAAATGACTGTCGATTTGGTATGGATTGGTTGGAATAACATCATGATTTCCTAGACTGTTATAACAAGGAATTTACCCTCTTGGATGAGGAAGGGAACTTGAGGATAGTTCAGGGAATTCCTAGGGAAGTAACAATCAGAGAATTTTCATCCTTGCAGCTGAAGAAATGTTTTAGGAAATGGTGTCAAATATATGAAACACATTTGGAATAAACAAATAAGGATACAGTGTCAAATGTTGTTAATTATGCAGTCCTAAAGGAGTATGAATATGTATTTAAATAAATACTAGGGTTTATACCAAAAAGAGATATTGATTTATCTATAAATATGATTTCTATAACAACCCCAGTTTCCAGGACCCCTTACAAGATGAGTACACCAGAACTAAAGAAATTGAAAATGAAACTTGAAGAGCTTCTAAATAAGGGGTATATAAACCCAAGTCTGTAACCTTTGGGTGCCCCAATATTATTTGTGAATAAAAAGTATGGAGCATTGATATTTTTCATTCACTTTAGGTAATTGAATAAGGTAACAGTGAAGAAAAAGTATCATTTTCAAAGGATAGATAACTTATTTGATAAGCTAAAAGATGCCAAGATATTCTCCAATATTTATCTCAAGTCTGTCTATAATCATGTAATAATTAAATAAGAATACATCATCAAGATAACCTTAAAAATGAGGAATGACCATTATCAGTTCACAATGGTGCCATTTGTGTTTTCAAATGCAACCGTTGTTTTCATGTGTCTAATGAATGGTATTTTTAGAGAATACTTAGATAGGTTTTTCATTGTATTCTTGGATGAAATCCTTATATATTTTAAGTATATATATGAGCATGAGAAAAACTTCAATATGGTTTTATAGGTATTGAGGGAGCATCAATTGTATGCCAAATTGAGCAAGTGTTCATTCTACCAAAAGAAAATTCATTATTTGGTCCATATCATTTCATAGAAAGAGATAAACATGGATCCATAAAACATAAGGGCCATTGAAGGGTGATGAACACCAAGGAATGTTTCTTAGGTGAGATCATTCATGGGACATGAAGGTTACTACAAAAAAATTATTGAGGGATTCTAAAAGATTGCACACCCAATCACTTCCTTGCAAAAGAAGGGTGTGAAGTTCGATTGGAAATTAGAATGTGAAAGAAGTTTCCAACAATTGAAATGTTTGTTGAATGGTGCAACAATTTTGATAATTTGTGATCATAATCAATATTTTGTAGTGTTCATTGATTCATGTAAATAAGTACTTGGTGGGGTTCTTAGTCAGAATGGGCATGTGGTGTGCTACAAATCAATAAAATTAAAAGATCATGAAAGAAACTATCATACTCATGATTCATAATTGGCACCCATAGGGCATGCCTTGAATATGTGGAGGCACAACCTTATGGGAAAAATATTTGATTTGAGGGTAGACCATAGTGGTTTGAAATATTATTTGAAAAACAACTTTAAATGCTAAGTAAAGAAGATGGCTGAAATTCCTCAGTGAATATGACATAGATATAAAACATACCAAGTGTAAAGAGAACAAGGTGGTTGATACTCTCAAGAAGAGAGTGCATGGGATGCATGGCATAGCCATTATTATATATAAATAGTATTTGAAAGACACAATTATACAGGTTGCAAAATCATATCTACAGTGCATGGAAATAAAGACAAAATTACAAGAAGGTATTTTGTAGCATAAAATCGAGGTTTTTGAGTTAAAAGTGGATGGATTTGTCATCTACATGTGCATAATTTTTGTGTGAAATTCTTAGGAATTGAAAAATATGATATTAAAATAAATAAATAATGTTCCTTATGTGTGGCACCCAAGTTTCTAGAAAACTAGTGCAACTGTCAATATCTAATATTATTGGCCAGGTATGAAAAACAAAGTGGTTCATTTTATTGCGAGGTGTTTGGAATGAAAAAAGGACATGGCTAAGAACAAACACCCATATAATGTTTTACAACCATTTCCCAATGCTGAGTGGAAAGGAGAAGTTGTAATAATGGATTTCATCATCAAGTTTCCCAGAACAAACTGAAACAAGCGACATGGTTCCATCATGGTGGCTGCGAATAAGCTTAATAAAGCTACCCATTTTGTTCCAGTGAAGTTAATTCACAAGGAAGCCAACATTTATGATATTTACATAAGGAAAATTGCTAGTTTGCATGGTGTACCAAAGACAATTGTGTCCCACAAGGATCCCAAACTCACATTAAATGTTTGGAAGGGATTATTCAAGGGATTTGGAACAAATATGAATTTTAGCACAACCTATCATCCAAATTTGGGTGGAGAAATAAAATGGGTAAATCAAGTGATTAAATACATGCTAAGGATGTATGTGATGGATAAACCATCAATATGGGAGGATTATTTACATTTGGTGGAGTTTCTTGAAAACACTGGGTATCAAGCATCTCTAGAGATGAGCCCATTTGAGAGACTTTATTGCAGAAAGTGCAACACACCAGTGATTTGGGACAACCCATTAGACAAAGAAGTGGTTGGACCAGAAATACTAAGGGAATTTAAAGTGGGTGACCATGTGTTCTTAAAAGTAAAGGATAAGAGAATTTCCCTGAAGTTTGGAAATTTTTCAAAGATGGAAGTACATTATTGTGGGTCATTTGAAATCGTAGAGATAATTGGTCTTATCACATATATTCTTTCCTTACCTGGATAGATGTGTATTCATAATGTATTCCATGTATCATTTCTTAAAAAGTGTGTACCTGATGATAATAATGTAATTGATTGGAATGTGATTCATTTTGAGCAAGAAGGAGAATTTCAAGTGCAACTGGCTTGCATATTAGATTGGAAGATAAAGCATCTATGGAATTGAGTGATAGGGCTAGTAAAGGTCCAATGAACCTGGTATCATCCTAAGGATGCAGCTTGGGAGAACATGGATGCTAGGTAGGATGAACACACACATCATTTTGGATACTTTTGAAGTTTTAATTGAATATGTGTATATAATGCATTGAGGACAATGCATAAATAAGGGGGAGGGGAATGTAATACCACTACATCAAACCTCAATTGTAAATATTAGTGTAATTGTACATATATGTTGGTAAGACATGATACTTTGGGGCCAAATTGCCTTTTTATGTATGCATTTTGAGGCTAGAGTTCATGTGTGGTTATTAGGATGAAGATGCATAAGATAAAAGGCTAGTGAGCCTATATTTGTAAAATGTAATCACACTGAGTTTTTA
>ML793692.1:875535-892518 GCA_009831015.1 Picea engelmannii
AGGAAGATCCTTCTAGAAGTGGAAGCTTCTATTAGGTCTTCTTACATCCGCCTTATTCTATTTTATTGAAAGGTCTTATTAATATTGACCTTTATTACATCCGAATACATTGATCTATCTATGTGCGGGTTAGGACCTTAACAAGCTGCTTGATGATCTATGCTGAAATCAGGTTCTTATGAATACCACTATTGAAAATGAAATGAAGCAAAGCCCCCTTTACCTACATCTGTGAGTGAAATAGGCACTCCTCTTTCTCTAGTTCTTCTTGTTCGCTTGGATGGACTTTGGTGGTAGTGACAGTGGCACTGGATTTGGCATCGATAATTTTCTTCCCTCATTCAGTATTTGATTCAAAATTAGAATCGGCCTCTAACTCGCAAGCCTTCAGCTCGACCACGAGTGACTGCTTGGAGTGACATTCTTCAGTGTTGTGTCAAGGGATTTTATGGCACTCACACCATTTTTTGTGCCCTTCTTTGTATTCTCATTTCCCTTCTTGTGTTGTTTCTTGGACTGGTTTTCCTAATGGTGACCATCTCGGCTCAGTCACTTGTTGTGTTGGTTGGGGTCTCCTTTTCCCTGCTTCGGCTGTGAGGAGTTTGCAGATCCAAAATCTCACCTCTTCTTCTTATATTTCTGGTTGATCTTAATAGTTATCTATATGTCCTGCGCAATGAGGTGATGTCCATAAAATCCATTTTTGTTTGAATGTATCTATTCAAATAGCCACAGTTTTTGAGAGCCAAATGATACTCAGAGTCTTTGATACCCAATTTGGTGCGCAATATATGGAAAATATTGGTGAAATCTTGTATCGTCTAGTCCCTTTCTTGATGTAGGGTGGTCCATCTGGTGTATTCATCCTCATAGCTTCCAAAAGGGTAGTGTTGTTATTTAATGGAATCCCGGAAGGAATCCCATGTAGATTCTACAACAAACATCATATATTCCTCTACGACCCTTTGCAAAGAGTAAGTGTCCCACCAATATTTAACATCGAGCACAACCTTGAAGAGTGAAAAATTGATCTTTTCCCTATCGAAAAAATTGTGGACTGAAAAATACCCTTTGACTAGATTCAACCATTTATCTACAACATCTACATCTATCAATCCCTCAAATATTGGAATATAAAAATTTACCTGTACTTTGAAGGGGGTTGCATGGCCGCTTGATGAAGATGGTTCTCCTGTGGGTAGTCGCCGAAGGATTTGCGTGAAATTGTCCATCATTTCATTTATTTTTTCACGTGAGGGCTTCGTAGAGTAACATTTTAATAGGATATCCTGCTCCGTCATCTTTATTTTCATCCCCCATGGGCTGTTTTCGGGCTTGGTGTAGCCGATCTTGTAATGGATTGATTGGTTCGAGTCCCAACTTCTTGTACCTAGATCTTGGTAGGGACATGCAAGAAGAAAAATAAATGAAGAGCAAACCACTCTAATACCACTGATCCAGATTTAGGAGAGGAACGAATATATTGAATAAAATAAACATATATATATATATATATGAATAATAACATAGTTATCTAGTGAACAATATCTTCTATTGAATAATGAAATAGGTTGAAACTGTAAAACTGTAGAACTGAAACACTTGCTCGAATGGTGGTATCTATCTCTAAGAAGAGATGTGTCTACTACATGCATCCTTCTGAGAAGAATAAATTACAATGAGGCTCTAGAGGCATTTATGATATTACTCATGAATGCCAAAACCCTAGACATAAAAAAACCTAACCCTAGGAGGTGAAACGCCAAAATTCATGTGGGCCCCTATGGGTAAGTTGGTACCTCAACTTCCCGGGGTCGTAACTTTTGCATCAGACCTCCATTTTAGGTGCGTGATATCCCTTTGGAAAGTTATTTTAGACAAATACACATTCCGTCGTCAAAATATGACTCCGTCTGCAGTTTGATTGTGGAAAGCCAAAAAAACATTGTTTAGGCCTTGAAAACGACCCTGAAAGTACAACAAGATGTGCTGACATGAAAACATACAAAATAATCCAGTTCGATTATGTGAGAGGCCACCAATATCCACTTGGAATATGTGTAGGGATTCATATAGCCCCAGAAGTGTAGAACCCACAATTACAAAGAAGTGTAGAAGGACGTGTTGAACTAAAAAATGAACAAGAGGAGCCAGTTGGGATAGGTGGTTGGCCACTAATATCCAACTGGATTTTATAAGGATGGGAGGATTGTGGAAGGTATACATGCAGTTGGTGGTATTATATAAAATGTAATTATCAATTTATTCACTTGTGTGGAATTGGGAAAAATCCCCAATTTCCGTTGTTAAAATTCTTGGAAAATTTGACAAAATGAGCTAAGTGGTGGGTATTTCATAATTTAATACATGTTTAGGAAAATTACGACCTAGGATGGGTTGAATTTGAAGTGAAAGGAGTGAAAATGAGATTTCTTAAGTTCCAAAAAGAATATAAATCTCCTTGTGAGAAAGTGAATAGAATATATATGTTCAGGAGAGGTCTGAATCCTTCACAGTCATGAGATTTGGAAAAGGAGAGTGACTGTTAACCGCTAAAGTCCTTTGGACTTCATTGCTTTGGAAACTTTAAATTATTTGAAAAAAAGGAGGAAAAATCCCAGAAGATTTGAAGTTCAAGAGTGAATCTACACCATAGATCATCGGGAGAAGGTGGGTCATTGGATTCCCGAGTGGTTCGGTAATTCGACACTCCAGAAGAATTTGTTTGTGGTTGCGCAGAGTAGAGATTTTTCCCGAAGTCCCAAACTTCAGAACCAATCCAAATCATTCATGTTTGAGGACATGTGTTCAAAGATTAACGATTATTCAAAATTTCAGCATTCAAGAGTTTTATAGTGTTATGTTTGGAATTTCCCTCAATCCTGGAGTTCTAAAGTCTTGAAACGTCGGAGTCCCAAAGCTTCGAGGAGCACTTGTTTGGGAGTTCGAAAACTTAGTGCTTGATAGTTTTAAATTATGTTGGTGTGAAATATTTCAAAGCCTGAAGTTATGAAGTTCAGGAGTGCCATAGTGATGTGGAATGATGACGTCAAATAGGTTAACGTGGACCTATTCAGGAGTTCAAAAGTTTGACATTCGAGATATTTTTTGTGCTATGCTGAGAATTTCTCGGAAGCCCGAAGTTCTAGAGGGCCAAACTAGTAAATATCTAGAGAGAAATGGTTCATAATATTCGCCAGTTTGGTGTTCGGGAGTTTTCAAGTGTTCTTGTCAGAGATCCTCCGAGAGTCCCGAAGTCACAGAGCATTGGAGTGAAGTAGCTTGTTGATGTCACCTAGGGTGATGTGGCCCCATATTATGCATGCCACGTGTCATCCTAATTTATGATTTTCATAGACCTTAGGTGCCAATTAGAACTTGGCACATATCGCTCATCGATTGGGCCATGTGTCATCTCCATATTTCTTCCACGTATCATCCCTAGTGCAGAGTTTCTAATGAGACCAAAAGATTCATAAATTCGACGTTCATGGAAATCTAGGTTTGAGGGTGTAAGAACCTCCAAGGTTTGAAGCTCCAGAGCACTGAAGTAATGATGCTCCGAAGATACTTTCTAAGAGTTCACCAGTCTAGTGTTCGATAGAGTTAATAATAATAGTTGTAAGATATTCCAAATATGAAGCTCTAGATCCTTGGAGCGTTGGAGTAGTTCATCAATTTGGTGTTCGGCGAACATTGCATGTTGTGTGGTCAAAACTTTCAAAGCCAAAAGCTCTGAAGTAGCGAAGTTCCAAAAATATAGAGAAGCACTATTCAGAGAGTTCATCACTTTGAAGTTCAGAAGAAATTTTGTATGGTGTAGGAATAACCATCGAAGCCCGAAGTTCAGCACCATCAGAGCCCTGAAGCTCCAAAAAGGTACTGTTCAAGAGTTCTCCAATTCAACATTCATTTGAAATGGGATGTATTGAAAGTAAAACCTATGAATCCCAAATTTCCAAAGTCCTGAAGTCCCGAAGCTTCAAATAACCACTTTTCATCTAAGTTCTTGATCATAGCCCGTGGTCATATGAATTTTTTGTCGAAGTAAAATGGGGCTGGTGCCTGAATTGTTTATTTTGAGGAAAGAAAAGAGATTAAAGAAGGATCCCGCAAATTTATTAATTGTATGAAGATGAAAATAAGGGAAATTAGAGAAGCCAGTCAACCTAAAAAGTGGATCCAACATGAGTCCAAGAGAGAATTTAGCTATGAAGGAGAAGAATAACTGTGTAGGGACTACCTCTGAGGAAGCACAATTTTCAAATATTCATAACTTTATGCTCAAAACTCAAAATTTAGCATGGAAGTAGGCATTGGAAAGATATTGTAAATTAGAATATAACTGCTCACTCAAAAATTTGACCTAGGAAGGTGTTAGGATCCATAAATGTCCCTTTTTCACTATATCTTTTGCTCATTCAACCTTATCATTTTTATGCTAAAATTCCTAATATCATGTTTGCTAAGACCTTTTTCCCAAGGTATGAATCATTGATCTTACTTTTGTATTCTTATTTACTTAAAATGTTTGATTGGTAGTGTTTCTCATATTTTACCCATGAATTCTCAAATGATGATCAAAATGTGTATATTAAAGAAAAACAACCAAGTCTTGAAAAAAGATCGTTGTTGTTACACCAGCTGTTACAGTTGTGTGCCAGTTCTGCATGTTGTTACACGACTACAACAATTGCGCACCTTTCTTGGAAGTTGTTACAACTGTTGCAACAGATTCCCACCGATCCTGGAAGACAATATATCATTCAAATATTTATCCTAAAGATAGATCCTCAAGGTTGTTACATGTTTTGGCTCACGTTGGTGATCAAGATCATTTCCAGATTTTGTAATGATGAAAGATCTTTTATATCATACGAACAGCTTGAGAATCTCTAATTCTCAAGGGTGTTTTGAGTCCATTTCAACTGAATGTATTTGTATTTAAATCACAGATATTTTGTAACCATTAGGTAGTGAATATTAGTTGTGGAATATAGATTGAAGTGAAGAATTTTTTATCTGAACATTTTTTACGATTTAATAAAGAAGTGATGTGACTTTCTCCAACCTACTGTAGTCTTTTCAAGTGGATTCAATGAGAAGGGAAGGGCCCACCTTCCTCACAGACTCCCCTCTGTTGTGATTTTTAGATTAACTTATTTGATTAATTATAGTTGTGTGATTTATCTGTTCATGCATTTCTAGAATACATTTGTTGGTACAGTTCATTCCCTTTCTATTAATGCACATCAGTGTGTCTCGTGAGAGTTAGAATCAATTGTTGAATACTACTGGAGAATTGATTTGAAAGTTAATTCCTTTTCTGCATTAGATTGAATGTTTGTTTTCAAGAAAAAGTAAATAGAAGTGTGAATTCCCTTTCCGCAATTAGGTAGATTTCCTTTCATCAAATAGCACAAAACTTCCTTCTGCCAGAGTAATATAGGATATTAGAATATATTAGATAATACATGATTCTTATACACTCATCAAATTGTACTCCTGGAAATTAGATTTCAATTATGCAAGTGTGAATTCAATTCCGCAACAAAAGATTAGAACTTCAACTGTGTCAACAACTTGTGTTAGTGTTCATCTTTTCAACTCTATTTATTTTAGTGTTAATTTACCTTACTGCAACTTTATTAGTGTTTTATTTCATAATCTACTGAGGATCTAGACGAGTATCTACTAAAGAACATACCTCTCTCAGCCCTCCCAAATTTCCATGGATTATCTACTCAGGATCCAGATGAGTTTTTGTTTGAATTTGATATCTTATGTAGAAGCTATGACTACACTACCACTGCAAAAAACTTAAATTGTTTCCATATACATTGAGGGGTAACAAATTAAGATGGTTCGTGAGCCTTGGAGGAGAGAATATTTCAACATGGGGACAAATGAGGCAACTTTTCCTGAACAATTACCAAGACTAGTGCCGAACAAGGGAATGAAGAGAGGAACTGTTCAAGATGTCTCAGAAGGAGGATGATACCCTTGAATATTTTGTGGAGTGGTTCCAGTATAATATACAAAGGTCAGGACATACTGAAAAATATTTTTCTAAAAGGAGATAAAGATGATTGTTTAGATATGCTGAATATGCTTGGCAAGGGAGATGTATCTAAGGAATCCTATGAAGTCATTGTAAATCTTTGTAAGATATGCTCTTGAGGATCTACAAGAAATAATTCAACTACCAGAGATTCCACTTTTTCAAGTGTACAAAAAAATTCTAATGGAGGGGAAACAAGAGTAGAAATAAGTAATTTGTTAGAAGATTTCAAAACAAAAATGATTAACTCTTTTTCTTCATAGATTGACACTCTATGGGCCAAATAGAAACAAGAAGAATCAGATCTGACATTTTCTGTTTTCTGTTCAAAATAAAGAAATAAATATCCACTAAGGGAGTTCCCACTGAACAATGTTTAGGTATGTCTTATTTTTGAATTATATCATGACACTGACTAATGTCCCTCCCTACTAGGTGTAAAATCATCAATGAATATGACTAACAAGGAAGTGGAGGTTTCCTATCTAATAACACAGAGGAGACAATGGAAGCCATGAGGTCAAGGTACAAACCCTCAATTCTCCCCTGCAACACTTAATTATTGGAATAATGTGAACAATCAACTTCAATATGGCCAAATGAATGCCCCCCCTCTAAATCAGATGCCACCTCCTTATCAGGATCCTATTGCATGGGTACGTATGCCCCACCAACATAATTAGCCTCGGCAATGGAACCAATATTGGAGAGGCCCTCAACAACAACTTACTTGTCAAAACCCTCACCAACAGAACCCCTATCAACATCAGTTCCAACCCCAGTACCAACAACAACAACTGTAGTTACCTCCCAATGCCCCACAAAATAGTCCTCTCTTATGACCTCAGAAGCCTGTGAAACCTAACCCAAATACAAATAATAAGGCCATTCAAAATATTGATATACACAATGTGCCAACTCTTTCTATTACTCCTATGCCTTGTGATGAGATAAAATTAAGACCAGGGAGAATAGTCGAGCCAATAATTGAATATGCTCCATCTTCAAAATCAGACAAGGAATCAAGGGAAAAAACATGTACTGATACAGAGGAAATTGACGAATCTATCATAGTATTAGAATACCCCCATTCCCTGAAATATTGGAATTTACCAAAACTGTGGAATTACCATCCTTCAATCTCTTAGGAGAATTGCAAAATCTACATGTTAACATTCCACTATTGCAAGTGATTAGGGATGTCCCTATTTATGCGAAGATTGTGAGATACCTTTGTATCAAAAAGCCTGGAAGGAAACCTAGGGAACCCCTCATAGTACAGGTAGTGGGGGAATTGTCTGAACTGATGTTAGGAAAAACCCCACCTATTAAATATGGTGACCTAGGAAACCCTACAGTCACTGTCAAAATTAGGCAGACATTTATTCCCGATGTGTTAGTTGATTTAGGGGAAACAATTAATATTATGTCAATAGAGATGAAACACTTGTTGCAACTCAGAAAGAAAGTCTGACCTAATACCATTGTTTTAGATTTAGTTGATCATTCTACTATTAAACCAGAAGGAGTAATCTATGATCTAGTTATCTCAATTGATTCATGGGGGTATCCTATTGACTTTGTCGTATTGCAACCAAAAAACCCATCGGAGGGGGTCATCCTCTAATTCTAGGAAGACCATGGTTAGCTACAACTAATGCTTTCATTGGTTGTAGATCTGGTTCAATGACCATCTCCGATGTTTATGATACCAAGAAACTTACACTTTATCCCCATGCTACACCTACTGTGGAACCCAAAAATGATTTATGGATGAAAATTGAGGATAAAAGCAATCTACTTGTGCTAACCATAGGAAAATACATGAGTTTCAAACATGAGACAAAGGATGATATAATAAATAGATTTATCAGTGACCCCTCTATTGTTAAACAAAACACGTACCACCAATTGAGTACAATCTTTGACCCTACCGCCCAGGAAGGAGTGAGCCCAGAGATGTTCTCTGAAACTCTTGTAAATCAAGTTAATTCAACTGTAACAATAGATATTGAAAAAAATGAATTATTTCCTAAAGTCAGTTGTAAGAACATCACTGTAGAAATCAAACCTGGAAAAACCTTGAACATCAATCCTGATTTGTCTTCTGTTGAAACTGAACATTTGATGAAGTTATTGATTGAACATACAGAGGCATTTTCATAGGATTACATGGATCATTGACATGTTCCATTGATAGATGCAAGCTGACGATTTCTTACTAATCATACTCACATTAAGAGTAAAGGGGCCATGCACAACAACTAGAGATATTGAGGGAGAGGTGTGGCAGCAACCCTGCCACATCCTACTAGAACTCTTATCATGGCTTGAACTGTAGGTTAACGATTACCTAGTTCGACAGATCCATGATGACGTGAGGGAATACTGAGACAATCTCTCATGATGATTCTAAGGGGTGCACAACAAGGGAGGGTCCTTATTCCTTAGAGGCCCTCAGTCTCCCATAAGGTCGCATGACAAAGTTTTGACTCCAAGGATTAGACATCTACCAAAATCACTCAAAATGTGAGTGGAACCCTTGGAACATGTAGTGCATCTTGAAGGGCACGTCACATAAATGAGACATGAAAAAGGGTGAGTGCCACCCTTGGATAAAGTAGTGTGTCTTCAAGGGAACGTCATGATTTTAAACATAGGAGAGTCAATTAACCTAGGTTCCTAGAAAACAACATCTTACCTTGACATGGTCAACCTTAAAATAATTATGTATAAGTAAAGTTTATTAATTATACTTTTCCCTTAAAACTTTGCTAAGCCTAGTTGAAATTAAAGCCTAGGTCTAAGTAGGATACGAGGACAAAAATTTAGTTAAGAATATAATAAATGGGGGATGAATAAAAATCAAATTTAGAATTTATAGGAGGATTAAATTTTCTAAAAAAAATAAATTGTTGTTTATGTGCAAAACTTGCTAAATTCGAACTTAGACAAAAAGGGGAAATTAAATGCAAAAAGGGATGGGGAACATATAATGGAATCTAGTTTAAAGAACTTTCCTAAATAAAAATCAACTAAGATTTAAGAAATGTGTCAGTCATTAAAGGAAATTGAGGAAACAAAGCGACATAAGGAGCATATTTAGGAACGCTTTAAGGTGGGTGAGGGAAATTGACAATTTAATTTAAATAACTAAATGAATTTCTGGTGAAACTAAGGATTGGGTGACAAGTGTATGAGGGAAAATATAATAATTATTAATAAAACTAATTTAATGTGAAAATGAAAAGGTCACTAAGAATAAATCTATAAAATAAATGACAGAGAAGAGGAATGGATGACAATTGGCAAGCGTAAGGTTATACTGCCAGATTTTTCTTGACTGATTTTTCTTGTGGGAGTTGGGATACCCAGCTCAAATAGAGAGTGGTAGTTTGACCTTGTGAGGAGAGCTCAGAACTAGCTTATCCTCTGGTTTGTGTGCATGACCCCTTTGTAGCTCGAGGGGCTCAGGGGGAAGAAGATTACCCCTAGGATTGGTTGGGAGGTATCAATGAGGTCTCAACGATTAGTAACAGGGGAGCCGAATGGAGAGAAAGCACGAGACAAAAAATTTAGAATCTTCACCTTCGGTTAAGGTACTCTTATTCTGAGATTGAAATTGTATTAATTTTTAATATGTATAATAGAGATCTCGTAATTTCGCCATAAGATGATTGTATTTATAAACTTGATTCGACAAGTCCTTCAAAGATTTTATTGAAATCTAGGAAATAAATTTATGAAAATTGTCATCATCTTGATTCCTCAAATGGTTAATGGTTACTAGGATATCTACACACAATGTTAATTTATTAGTTGTTGACAGTGATTTCATATCAAAGCTTTAGTTAATTTATTGTTTTTATAGATGCGATTTATGTAGAAATGTATCTTGATGCATGTGGAGAAGATTGTGTATTTATATGGTTGTTTTTGGGAAAAACCTTGAAGAAATGAATAACCACTGTGATTATTGTTTCATAATTCAATTTATGGAAACAAAACTATGTTTACGGTGTTGTCATATTTTTTTTAATTATTTGTTGTTAAACCCCCTTCTCAAATCGAATTGGTAGATCTGTTTTCACTGTGTAGTGGTTAAATGTCTCCTATAATGAGAATTTCGTAGAGGCTCTATAACTACTGCTAATTGAAATGATGGTACCAATTTAGAGATCTTTTTATTGCTTCCAATCAATCCACATTCTGAGATCCTTAACGTTGCAAAGTTATAGGAAATGGAATTTGGAAAATATTATGGTCATTGTGTGTAGATGCTACCCTAACTTCATAAAATGAATTTAACTTACACAGGGAATGAAAAATGATTAACCATGAGTAGTCAATATCTTCCACTTCTTACAACATCGAACCTCCATTTTTCACTACCTTTATTATTGTTTATAAATTATAGCTTGATGTCTTGGCCAATTAGTTACCCAAAATGAATCTCTAGCTCACACATATTTCACTGTGTAGGTGGTCCAAATTTTAATTTTTTTGTTCGTTTTCATCCTTGAATAACCCAGAATTTACCAATGGAGTTATAACTTTTCCTCTTCCTGAATCCTTGATTTATTTTCTTTTATAACTTTCGATTTTATGTTCACATGATTCACTGTAGAAATGTTGATGTCTGAAAATTTGGCCCTGTAGAGTCCTTTCAAGCGACCTCCACTTTGGATAATTGAATTTAAATATCTTTGCATGTTAACTTATTTCTGGAACTAAATTGCATCTTTGTTCGTTGTGGATTCCTTTGCGGGCACTAGAAACAATCCCATAATTTTTGAAGCGCTTATGTTCTATGTATTTACTTTTTTTTATTTTTAATTTCGAAGTATTTAATTCGTGGAACAATTTTTGGGGCTGCAACAATAGCTCCACCTTCTCGATTACTTCTTTGGTTATTTATTGTCCCTTCCTTCAGGCTCAAAAATTCACAAACTCTATTCATTGCGTGTAAAATTAAATTCGAATTTTCCAAAAATTTAGTTATGCTTCGAGGTACAGATGGAGGGACGGATGGAGGGTTGGATCAAGGGCCAAGTCAGGTGTCGTAATAATTTCCATAGGAAAAACATCTCTCTTTCAATTATGGTGTCATTAACCTGTTCATGCCAAGTTTCCCCTTTTACGTCTAGTTAATTGTTGTAATGATTTCTAGCCTTAAAAACAATGGTAACATCGTAGAGTAGAAGGGTGAGTATAATTTCTTCACTGGTTTGATGTATACACAATCACTTGCCTCTTACTTGTCGCTGCCCCCTCTTGACAGACCCTACAACCATTTATTGTCCCTTTGTCTAAGTTGTACAATTATTAAAAATCGTTTTTGCTGCACAAAAATATTTTAATTTAAATTGTTCAGAATTTAAGTTCCAGATGGAGGACCGGATGAAGGTCCAGAGGGAGGAATGGATGAAGTTCTCGATGGAGAAATGGATTAAGGTCCGGTTTGAGGACCGAATTAAGGTCTGGATTGAAAGCTAAGTCATTTTGCACCGGTTTAGGGGTTGGAATAAATTCTAGAACTCTTCCTTTGGATTCTTAACTCAAAAATGTAGCTTAACTTCTATTATCTATTAGTTGTTACGTCATATTATTTATTTCTTAACTCCTTTAATGAATTTGAGAATAGTAATGAACTATTTTATGGATGAATACATTATTATCTTCCTTTAATTCCTTTAATGAACATGTGAGCCTTCAAATTTGTATTTACTACGTTATTATGATTTTATGAGTTTTTAAAATGGGTGCATGATGTAGGGTAGCATGTTAATTTATTGTATTATTAAGAATGGCTGATCTATTTATAGTGCTTAGTTGGATATGTAATATAACTTGATGTCCTTATGTGACGGGTGATTATTTATCTTCTTATGGATTCCTCAGACATGAATTTTTCTTAGACTCGTTGATTGTAATTACACTTAAGTTTATTAATTCTTATGTAGCACTTCCTTATACGAATTTCACTTAATCATTACTTGAAGGATGGATTGAGTAGACTATATTAGTCCCTCCACTTGATGAATTATGTTGATGTATGACTCAAATTCTAGTCTATAGTTATGATATGTGCTTGGTTAGGGGAGGATGTAGATACCTCCTTGTTCTGTAGAACAGTCGCCAACGTTGAGACCTTAAATGGTGAAAATCAATTGGAACCTGGGATTGAGAGTTGCTTGTGTCTTAGAGGTCCTAACCTTGTAGGATAGGTTGGGTGGGTAGTATATTATATGTTTCTTGCAGTTATCTTTATGGTATTTATGACTCATTATGTTATCTTATGCTTCCTTGTAGATATTTGAGGATGGTCCTTATGAGATGTGTGGAATGTTAAGATTTGTACTATTAATGTGTCGATATATGTAATGTTATTCATTGAAATTTTATGCCATCTTGTCTCATTCAGGTTTTTTAATGTGTTCATATTGTTTCATTAATATGTCAGATGATGTGCCAATGATGTCGTTATTGATTGTTTTCTTTCCTAATGCAAAAAATAAAATTGACTTCTTGTACGTTTCTTGGTTTTTGTAACGGCGAGGTCGTCACAGTGACCTACGTACAGCTAATATTTTCTTCACTGTGATCCGCATACATATACTCTTTTCTCCACTGTGACTCATACATCCACACTTTTCTCCACTGTGATATGTGGATAAACTCATAGATCCTAACCTTTCTCCACTTCAGCCCGTGGATAACCTCATAAAACTAGTATAGTCACCTATTTATCTCATCGACCTCATTTATCCTAATCCATATTGTCTTTGATGAGATATTCAATCCTCCTAGCACAAGTGCAGACCCACTTATGCTAGCTCCATACCATAAACAAGCACTTGATTGAATGAACAAATGAGAATTTCTTGATTTGTATTTATACTTTTCCAATTTCCTCCTTTACATGAATTTAGGGCCAACCTATAAATTCTTGTTGCAACAACTTTTATCCTTTAATTAATTTTGGGGTCGACTTGTAGCTTCTTATCCTTAGATATGGGGCTTCAAATTTAAGAGGGAATAACTTCTCAATTCTGAAGAACCACGTGGTGTACCACCTATTATTGTAAATGACATGACGAGGAATATCGATCTATCAGGGATTGTAACACACCCACTACCATAATCAAATTTTCTTTGATTTCTGCAAAATCAGAGCCCCCGAAATATCTACGGAGGCCTAGCATAAGCTAGCTCTTTCTCTCTCTCTACTCCCATGTGATCGCAGGTCATGATCACAGGTCAAATAATCATGGTGCCTCTTTGTATTTCACACCTCAGCACTACAACGATGTCGAATCATTTGACTCTGCAACCGCTGAACCCTGGTAGGGTTAGTGACTAGCCAATAGGGACGAATCCCTACAGGGTAACCAAATGGCCATTAAGAACGGCCCTGTCGTGCAATTGAGCAGAGTACAGGTGGCGAGAGGGGAAACATGACACGGTGGGCGACATGACAGGAGACGAGTCCCACTTCACATGCCACAACATTCCAGACCCCCCCGCCATTAAAGGAAGAATGGCAAGGGGGCTCTGGAATGAAGCCTCAGCCGTAGATCTGGGTGGGTGGACTTTGGCCGTCCATATCTGCTCGTCAATTACCCTAAGGTGCATTCATGCCCTAGCTTAAAGTTGACATCTCTTCCTCACATCTAACGATCATTATAGACCCTAAGATCCTCCAAAAGAATCTCGTCTGTTCATCGGGACTTAACCACATGCTAACATCTCAATATTTATAAGTCTAGATTTCAGGGTTTGAGAGAACAAGGGAACATGCCCTTCGGTATCCCGAGTGCCGAAATGTTGAAGTGCCAAACAAGCCTAAATCGGTGGTTAGCCCCTTGGGTTATGCCTTGCTCAATATGACCTCTTCCCACATGACCACACTCTCTCTTTCGTCGGGATTTATCAAGGCGAGAGCCTGACCTCTTGTCAACGGAACTCCCGAATCCCTAATCCCTGAATTCCCGAAACGGGTAATCTCTCGACACGTAGCCTCCCAAAATCGGGCGGTCTACGACTCCTTCAGTGTTTCCACCATGGAACATCCCGATCTCTCATCAATGGAACTCCCGAGTTCCCGATTCCCGATTTCCCGAAATGGGAAATCTCACGATTTATCAGGGATTTCTTAAGGCCTTGCGCTTTCACATCCTTTTTCCAGGTTCTTGATGGGCTTTTTCAAGAAGGGTATCTCTATGGGGAGGTTTACCTATGGTACTATTTGAGGCAGATAAGGGTATCTCTCTCCCGAGAACCAGACGTGAGGTCTGAATTAGATTAGTATGCATATAAATAACGATTTAAGAGAACATAAGACACACGTAGTCTTTCCATTATAAACATACCAATACCAGTACTGATCAAAACATCATACAGGCATTCTTATAATGAAATCATTCACAATTTCACAGCTTATGATCATAAATGTCAGCATACATATATTTCAAGATGCCAAAGGAAAAACACTTATCATAAAGTAACACCAGGGGTTATGCAACTGCTGAGAGGGGTGCTTGTTTCCACCTAACCGTAGGCTCAGTGACTCCCGGCGGATTTACCACTAGCCAGCCCCGAGCTGAGACCACAATGCTATGAGATTGCGTCTATGTTTGCCAGCGACCAGGAGCGAAGGTTACTCTCCTTCCTCTCTGCTATCACCCACTCTGCATATCGCTAGAGATCTCTTTCTCCCCTCAAGTCTACCCCCCCAATTGCTTCTCCCCCACACCTTATCCTCTTGCGAGGTTGCGTGTGGTGCGATTTCCCTCGCGTTGGTCAGACCTGACAGCTCTACGGATCAACGGTTCACCTCCCCATCCCTCATTAATTCCTAAGGAGCCATCTACCTACTGGCCTGCGAGACATTTAATTTGGGCCCAGTGAGCCGTTTGTGGTTCTCCGGGCCAGTGGAGTCCAAATACGGTATTGATTTTCAGTGGAAGTTAACGCCACCTTTCCAGGTGCCTTCCACTGCCTTTCTGCAGCCATCGTGGTTTCTTTTTCAACATATCCCGTCTCAGCAGTCCTGCAATATAAATTCATAATATTATTCACATTCATCGACCTTTTCCACAAGGTCCATTCACATCACATATTCACATTTCTGAGTTTGTCATAGTTCTTGGGCAGTCCAGTTATTTTTACAAACTGGGGGAAACAGGGTGTTACAATTCCCTCCCCCTTAAAGAAACATCATCCTCGATGTTCTATCTATCAACATGTCATGCATGTTCGGATGAAAACAAAATCGGATATGTCTGTGTCATGGCATCCTCCCTTTCCCATGTAGCCTCATCTGGGCCAAAATGTTTCCACTTCACCTTGACCTGTGCAATGGTTCAATTCCGTAGTGGGGTTTCCTTTCTGTCGAATATGCATTGGGGTTCTGGTTGAAATTCTCCCTCAAGTTCCACCTGGATCGCAGACCAGTCAATTATATGATTAACATCATGTACATATTTCTTCAGTAATGAAACATGGAAAACATTATGTGCTTTTATTGTGGGAGGAAGTGCTAGTTGATAGGCTACAGATCCCACTCTATCTAGAACCTCAAAGGGTCCACAATATCGGGGTGCCAACTTGGCACAAGCTCCCATTTTCAGGGAACTCCTTTTAGGCTTAATTCTGAGATATACATGGTCTCCCATTTTGAACTCTCTTGGAGTTCTCTTTTGGTCGACATAACTTTTCTGTCGGTTCTGAGCGACCTTCAGATTTTGTTTTATATGAGTCACTTGATGTTCCATTTCTTTCAACATATCGGGTCCAAAAGAAATCATGTTTACAGGTTTACTCCAGCTGACTGGAGTATTACACGACCTACCATAGAGGACCTCAAAGGGACTCGTCTTTAAGGATGCTTGGTAGTTGTTGTTGTAGGAAAATTCTACCAATGGCAGGTAATCTTCCCATTTTCTGGGTTGATGCATTACATACATCCTTAACATATCCTCCAATATTTGATTCACTCTTTCTGTATGTCCATTGTTTTGAGGGTGATAGGTGGTGCTAAACCACAATTTGATTTATAAACCAGTCATTAGTGATTTCCAAAAATTGGAAGAAAATTTTGTGTCTCTGTCAGGCACTATCTCTTTCGGCATACCATGCAGTCTAAATGCCTCTTTCATGAATACCTGGGCGATATCTATCACCTTGCAGGTTGATTTGATGGGTATGAAATGAGCAGACTTGCTCAGTTTATCCACCACTACCATAATGGCATCATTCTGTTTGGTTGAAGTTGGCAATCCAGTGATAAAATCCATGGAGATGGTTTCCCATTTCCATTCTGGGATGGGTAAAGGTTGCAATAGTCTTGCTGGGTGTCGATGTTTTTCTTTAATCTGTTGGCACTCTATGCATCAGGCCAAATATTTGGCTGTGTCTTTCTTCAATTCAGACCAATAAAATTGTTTTCGGGTGGCAGTGATCATTTTATGGTATCCTGAGTGACTAGTATATGGTCTTTTATGTAGTTCATCCATAATGAACCTCTTCAAGTGGTCACAATTTGGAATGTACAGTCTATCTTTGTAAGTGAGCAGACCTCCTTTGGTCATCTGGTAGCCTTCATATTTTACTCCAGCGGGTTCTTGCTGTAGGTACAGGGTCACAATCTGAATGAAGGGATCTATCTCTTGTGCATTTCTGACTCTGTTCTTGACATCTGTCTCACAGGTACTCACCACTGCTAGGTGAATTGTTTTCATGCTTCTGCTAAGGGCATCGACCACCCTATTTTATTTCCCTTTAATGTGTTTGATTTCAAAATCAAATTCGCTAAGGAAGGCCATCGATCTAGCTTGTCTGGTATTGAGTTTTGGTTGGTCAAACAAATATCGCAATCCATAGTGATCTGTCATAAGTACAAATTTTCTTCCCAAGAGGTA
>ML793692.1:898455-917045 GCA_009831015.1 Picea engelmannii
CACATTTCTGAGTTTTCCACAGTTCTTGGCCAGTCCAGTTACTTTTACAAACTGGGGGAAACAGGGTGTTATAGGGATTTTCATATATTGTCAATTTCCTCCATCCTCTCTTTCCTCAAACATCTTGGAACTTCATGACCACACAACTAGGGATTCTTGTAGACTTCCTCAAATCATCCTCTCGTGAGGACCATGCTTAAAGATATTCCATAAGGGACCACTTTGGAGACTTCTTCAAACACACCCATTACTTATAGAGGCTTCTAGACTTCTTCTATTTTGGACATCACCCATTACTTCTAGGGGCTTCTTGGACCTCTAGAATTCTTCTAGGTTTGATATCAATGAAAAACAATTTTTCAACAATATTCCCATTTGGCATCGATGGAAACACCCATACTCCCCCCTGTATTCATGCACTATGATTTTTCTCTCCCCCTTTGACATCAATGGAAAAGGGTATTTCCCTATGACAATATACCTTCTTTTAAAAATCGTGCTTCCCTTGTATTCATGCTTTTGATATTTCTTTCCTTATTTTTGTCTTTCTCTCCCCATTTGAAATTAAGGGTAATTCCTTCTAACAAATTATCTCCCCCTATCTTCTTCCATAAGATTTCATGGAGATAAATATGGGGATTCTTGTATATTCCTTATTTCCTCTCTTTTGGTGCTCATTGTCCATTGGTGCTTCCTATTATTATAATCTACTGACATATACTAAAACCTTTTCTGTCAATTTTCCTTCATAATTTGACTTCAAGTCTACATGGTTCTCCATGTCTTCACTAAGATGAAATCAATTATTCATCAATTTTCCCTTGATAATACAACTCCTCTTGATGGTTTGTCTCTGTCCATATGTCACAAAAATTGTCCATGACTCTGCTACTCAACTATACACAATTCTAACTAATCTACCACTTCATTGTTCTGATAACTTCTTTGAATCTACTACAATTTATCATTGCATATTCCTTCTCCTCAAGATGAATCAAATATGTATGATTCTTTTCTTCAAATCAAACTCTTCAAGTATACAACAAATGCACATTCTCAAATCTGCAATGAATATATCCATGCTTGAATTCATGCTTGTAATCCTCTATATAGTCACTAATATATGTCACAGTGACATTCCTTGTAACTGGTAGTTGAACCCTTCATTCTTGCATAAGAATGTGAACACTTCTCCTTAATTGACTAATATGTCAAAAGCCATTATGTAACTCTTCCATCAAACCATTATGGATCTGTCTTCCAAAAATTTGCAAAAACATACTTCATACTACCAAAAATATAGTTTTATAATCTGTAACTACTGCTTAGACTCCATCTCTTCATCATTCATATTTACTAGTAGTATCCAAGAAGGATGGATTAAAAAAATATATAGGCTTGCTATGTCATAGGATCATCATTATGAATTTTGAGATCTTTCTCTTTACTTGTAGATTCATCATGATCTTGCAACTTTTTAAATATTGTGAGTATGATCCCTGGGAGTTTTTCCTTCACTTGTTCTTCCTCTTTTTCTTTCCTTCTCCAAATTTTATTGTACATGATATCATTGTTTTCCTTCATGCAATACTTCATCACGCTTCTCCAATAATGAGATATGTGTCCATGGTTGTGGCATTTGTAACATTCAATATTGTGGAAAGACACATAAACGTTTCTTGCTTGAACATTTCTTCCACACGCTCTACAATCTATAACTTTATGTCCAAATTTATTACAAGTAAAATAGTAACCAGAAAAGAAACCTTGATACCTGGGAGTGAATTTTCTTCTCTTTGATCTATTCCTTATGAATTCGTTCCTTTTATAATCATGATCTTCTCTTATGTTGTTTCCTTAACATTGATTTGAGCTTCTTTGATATGTGTAAGTAGAAGGTCTTCTTGGATATCCATCTCTTCTGTAATATTCTTCTTGAGTCTTCTCAATTTTTGGAATGTTCTCCTTTGAGGGATTGCATTCTTACTTCTTTATAGGGACTCTTATTACTTCCCCATAACTATTATCCTTCTCTTCATTCTTATTTTCCAACAACCTATAACATTTCTCTTCAAATTTCTTTACTGACTATGTGGAGCTTTCTCTCTCTTCAACATTCTTTCTAAGATTGACAAGTTCAACCCTTAATGTGATGAATTCTTCTTGAATATTATTTAATTCCTTAGATATTTCCTTAACATCACTTGTCAAAATATTTTCTCTCTTCTCTACATCCTTTCTTTGTGATACAATTTTGGCTTCCAAATACTGCTTTTCTTCCAATTGATTTTTATGTATTTCTTCAATTCTTCTGGCTTCTTCTACTTGCAAATTTAGGTTAATAATCATCCATTGCATGTCTTCAGAGTTTTTTTTTTGAGAAACTTTCCTTATCTTGATCAATTATTCCTTAAGGGACTTTTTTTTCTTCCTTTCACGTTTTAGTTCGCTTAAAAAATTGATTATTTATCCTTCAATATATATTTCAGCTTCTTCTTCTTCTTCTTCTTCTTCTTATTCTTTTGAATTCGTATGACATGATGAGCTTCTTTATTCTTGTTCTATCTCATCATATTCATCAACATGTTTTGGATATGTGATAAGCGGATATTCATTAAAGTAGAGATTATGTAGCTTACCCCAAATCTCTTTGGTTGATGAACATTGTCCCACTTTCTCTTTTACCGAATCATGCAATCCATCTAGGATGGAATCCATTGCTATTTTGTTTTTACTTTTTAGTTCCTTCTTGGATGTAGTCTTTGTAGGCTTCTTTGAAGTGGTGTATCCAGTAACAACTGATTTCCAAATTTCAAAACCCTATGCCTGTAAAAATACTTTCATCATTCTATTCCACATCTCATAGTTATGACCATCAAACATTGGTGTTCAATTATCTGTGCATTCCATGATCTACCAGCCAGTGGTTACACTGTTTTTGAACGACCTTGTATTATACCAATTTTTGGAATATTCACCAATACTATGAGGGACGAATCAATATTGAGGAATTTTTACTACTTTTAAAAAGAACATGTAAAAATTAATTTATCAATGATTTCATTCACTTATGACTTCATTTAACATGTCATAAACATATATCCATAAATAGAACCATTCAACAATGAATCACATCATAAAAAATGCATAAGAGATTTTTACGTGGAAACCCAAATGGGATAAAACCATGGAATGATTTTGTGTATACCATAAGATTACATTCATAGGAAGAACCAACTGGAAGGAGGATCCCACCCCCTGTTTACAGGATCCAACTTGAAGAAAGATTCGACTCCTTAAATTCTCCAACTCCAAGTGGAAGGATCCTCCAACCCCATGATTTATAGGATCCAACATGAAGGAAGCTCCAACTTCCTATATTCTCCAACACCAACTAGAAGGAGGCTCTAACCCATTGATTTACAAGATCCAACCTAAAGGAATATCCAACTCCCTATATTATCCAACACTAACTAGAAGGAGGATACAATCTTATTTCCTTTCCCCTTCCTTCCTCCCTGAAATATAAATGGAGACTCAACTTGTCACTAAAATAATAATTGATAATTAACTTGTCACTGTCACTGATAATCAACTTGTCACTATCACTAATAATCATCATGTCACTTTCACTGATATGCAACCTGTCACTATCATTGATAATCAACATATCATTTATAATCAACCTGTCACTAATAATGATACATTATCATCATCATATCATCATTAACAAAACCAGATTCACTCACATAAGTCATATGCCAATATCGCCAAAAACATATGCCCGATATCACCAACATATGACTCAAACCATATACTAAGTTATATGTTCCATAATATCCATAAATCATGTACCAAAGATATTCCTTAAAAATATGCCATATGATTCATGATATGTCTCAACCATGTACCAAACTATGTGCCTCAGACATATTCCATATAACTCATGATATGCACATCAACCATGTACCAAAAGATGTGCCTCAAACATATGCCATATCATTCATGATATGTCTCAACCATGTACCAAAATATATTCCTTTTAAGCATATACCATAACCACCAATATATGAAAATAAAAACACATAGAAAGCATACCTTATATTATGTAATAACCTGATACATCAAATCTCATATTAGAAACATATGTATCTATAGATATGTCAAAGACTCCCCAAGTTATTCCTGAAGGCATATACCAAAATATCCAATACATACTTCAAAACATGTAGACAAAGATACCTTTCATCATGAGGAAACCCTAATGCATCAAATCTCTGATCATCATACCTTTCTCAACTTTAGAATCAAGACGAGGGATCCTTCTTCAAAAAAAATTCACAAATATTCTACTCATACATTTTCAACCCATGAACATCCATGCTTTTATTCACTATGAACCGTGTACATCTGCTCTTTGTTCCACTGTGACCCATGTACATCCACTCTTTTCTCCACTATGACTCATAGATAACCTTGTAAATATGTTATTTGCTCCATTATGACCACCATACATCCAAAATTTTCTCCACTATAACCCGTGGATAACCTCACAAATCCACACCTTGCTCCACTACAACCCACATATAACCTCAAAAACTAGTAGAGTCACCTCTTTTTGTCCTCGACCTCCTTTCTTATAAGCCATATTTTCTTTGTTGAGGTCACTAATCCTCCTAGCACAAGTGCATAATGAGTTATACTAGATCCATACCATAAATACACACTTGACTGAATAAACAAATGAGAGGTTCTTGATGTGTATTTATAATTTTCGAATTGCCTCCTTTAATTGACTTTAGGGTTGACCTATAACTTCTTGTTGCAATAACTTATCTCCTTTAATTAATTTTGAGGCTGACTTGTAACTTATTATCCTTAGATCCATGGTTTCAACTTCAAGAGGGAATATCTTCTCAACCGTGAAGAACCACATGGTTTACCACCTACCATTGGAAATGACATGATGAGGAATGTCCATATATGATGGTTTTTCATACATTTTCAATGTCCTTCATACATGTTTTCCTCAAAAACCTTCAGGGCTTCTTGTAGGCTTCTTCAAAGTGTCTTCATGTGAGGGCCATGCTTAAAGTTATGTCATAAGGGGACCACTTTGGCTAATTCTTCAAATACGYCCATTACTTMTAGAGGCTTCTAGAATTATTCTAGTGTTGACATCACCCATTACTTCTAGGGACTTTTGTGGCTTCTAGACTTCTTCTAGGGTTGACATCAATGAGAACCAACTTTTCAACATGTTGGAGTATTKATAATATCATTGAAATATTTATATATATAAGACTAATGATGTAAGTAAACATGAACAACTTCACGTTTTTCTTATTATCATGGATCGGATAAAATAATTTCATGTAAGGGACCTAAAAGAACTTATGAATGTCATGGGAATTTGAATATGTATTTTTTATATGAATAAAAATATAGGTTTTTTTCCTTGTAAAAAAACATTTTCAGAATGATTTTAATGTAACTCTAAAATATATGCCTGGGGGACCACACGTGACAACAATTAATGGTGGAACATATTTTGACATCTACGGTTAGGGTTTCAATTATAATTCCATAGGGTTTGGAGACCAGTATTCAGCGTGATGAGAAGACTGGGCATAAAATTATGGAGGACAATGTACATCTTGTGCACTATTCAGATGATATGTTTTCAAAGGATCTTACTTTTGTTCAATTTTTGGGTATCTCCTCTTTAGTTCGCAGGTTATAGGATGATGAGATCGCAACTAAGGAAGTTCTAGTTAGTGGATAAGGTAAAGGAATTACAACCTCACCAGATGAACATAGTAGACCCGTATCCTATCAATATCTAGGTATTACTTCTCATATGGTTTTGGGCTTTATGGAAAATTTGGAAGTTAATGAAGAGTATAGAGAAATTAATTAGTTTCCTTCCTAAAAGTTTGTGTAGTTAGAGTCTTTTGGTATACGAGAAAAGGATTGGGGAGGGATTTATATGTTTAGTTCAAAGGTTTTTTATCCAATTCCAGAGATGGGAGGGGTAGGATTTATCAATTATTTCCTTGACCATGAGATCCAATAGGGAGGTCCCATATTGAATTGTGAGGAGGGTTATGATAAGAGGAAATGCAAGATTGTGAATATTTGTGGAGGTGGGGCTTGTTTGATAGTGGAAGAGGGTGTTCACATAAAACAAATTTTTGATATATCATGAAAAACCCTTGTTAGAAATTTGTTGGGTATATGGATAGACGTGGAGCATCTTTGGAAGTGGGTGATGGAGCATTGGTTCCCATCTTTTTGATATTTTCCAATGTACCGTGTTTTATCCAAAGGCCGATTAGGCTTTATTTTTCAATTTTTAAACAATGCTAATACTTTATTGAAGGGGTCTTGGTTCTTGGATAGTGCTATTCTTGCCTTGAAACCATGGAATTTGTTATCTAATATAAAGAATACTTTATGTTGGTGCATACTAGTGTGGGTTAAATTTCCTAATTTACGAATGGAATTATTGTTTGAGCTGGAAATCAAAGCTATTGGAGATGTGTTAGGTATCATAGTCCTGGTGGATGGAATATTATTGAGATTGATCTTGCGCTCTATGGTAATTTTTTTGGTAGAGATAGATATGAGAAAGAGTCTATTTGAATCCCTTGATCTAGTTCGAGAAAGGAAGAGGCATGCTTAGGCACTATATTACTGAAAAATTCCATTCCAATGTGTAGGATGTCATGATGTTGGCCATGTGTATAAATATTGTGACAAACCACTAGTTATAAAATTATGGAATAAGAAGGAGGGGTCAAACGGGATTTTGGTGGGTTCTTCTTTGAAAGGAAAAATACAAATTTCATCGTCAAAGGTTTGCATTGATTCTAGATCTAGAGGTATGCAAATTGAAGGATTGTAGGTCGATGTTACCTCTTCCTCACATAGGAACATTGTGATTAGGGACATGTCAATCCTACTCATTGAAGGTCTGATGAATAGATACTTCTAGGTCTCAAGGGGAGAAGACAAGAAATTGGTAGTATATTCCTATCCCTTCACTATTTACAACCAAATATCCTTGAAGGTGTGTGCATCAGGTCATGTGCATGATCACACTATGGGTAACTTTATTCCTTCTCTCTCTTTCTTACCTATTTCAATTGATCAGGATAATTTTGGGATTGAAGTAGTTTCAATTATACAATAAGAATTATAAAAGGGGGAGGGGGAACATTCCTACCTTTATTTGTATCCTTTGGGGTCTCCTACCCGTCTTGTTACCAATGAATTAATTGTGGCATCAATGGATATTTCAAGGGACTTGGATCCCTCCTACATTTGTCATTTTTTCAAGACAGGGCTATTGCATATTATTCCTCTACACACTCTAGAGGAGGTCACTATCAGATTCAACATTTCAAGGTGCCTCCTTATCTCGACATAGGTTAGTCCAAGGGTCTCAGATTTTACTCGTTGAAGGAATTAGGTATAAATTATATGGGTATGAATTCCATGGAGCTTGGAGATAAATCAATGAAGACAAAATTATTATTGGGGCCCTTAGATAAGGCAAATCCCCATGATTAGGTCCACCATGGATATCCTCTCTTTTAATATTCATGGGTTTGGGGACCAAGCCAAGAAAGTGGTCCTAAAGAGGATGATGGAGCTCGTCGAGCCTGGAATTCCACTAATATAAGAAAAAATGGTGAAACGGGATCCTTTGATAGCCGATTTGAGGAAGGTATTGTGTAATTAGGACTTATAGAGGTTTATTCTCATGGAAAGTTGAGAGCTATAATAAATGGGTGGAATCATAACATTTCATTGATGAACTCTTTTTCTTTCTCATCATGATTTTGTACCAAAGTGTATAGAAACATTTTGGGGCCTGAATTTTTCAATGATCAATGTTTATGGGTCGTATAATGAAAGGAAATAATACTGGGATAGGGTTCTAAATTTTCACTGCTTCAAATTTGAAAAAATAATTGGGTTCTAAATTTTCATTGCTTCAAATTTGAAAAATTAATTGTGAAGGGATATTTGAATTTCAGCTTCAATAGAAGTGAATTCTAGGGAGGAAAGTGTTGATCATCTTGTGGATCATTTGGGTAATTATCTAGAATCTAGAGGACTAGTTGATGCGGCTCCTCTCAAACTTAGTCTCACATAGAGAAATAACATACCTTGAGGGGAAGGGATGTTTAAAATATTGTAGAGATTTATTGTACATAATTTGGTTTTGTAGCAAGTTATGTGGTATAGATCATGGGTTGATATGAATAAATTCTCATACCATTTCCCCATTTTCCTTAAGCTTAGAATGGATGAAACCAACATTGAAACCCCCTTCAAATTTAAGTTGGGGTGGTTAAAATAAGAGGTGTTTACTCGAGTGGTCAAGGATAATGGGAAGTTGTTTGATCCTTCTTTGGATATTTCTTCCATGCTTACTTTAGAACTGATGGAGGATCAAGTTACTATATTCAAATGTTATTTTCCCTATCAACATTTGGATTTGAATGAGGTTCTTAAGTACCTAGGTTTTACATTAAATCCTAACTATTTTAGGAAGGAAGATCAGTGGTGGTTGGTTTCCAACATGAAGAAAAGAATTGGCCTCTAGTGTAATTAATGGCTATAAAGAGGGGTTCAATTGGTTTTAGTCAAGTCAATATTAGAGGCCATTCCTATCTATTGGTACACTCTTGCACATATTCCAAAAGGTAATCTAGAGAAAATTTGGAAGTTCTTATATCATTTTCTATTGAAAGGAAGCAATGAATTTAAGGGAACACATTGGGTTAGATGGTAGAATCTGGCTAGTCCAAAATCCTAGGGGGATGGGGTTAAAGAACATTCACCATTTTGGATAGCCCTTTGCGGAAAAGTCTATTTGGAATGAAATTACAAAGGATAGTCTTTGAAGTAGGGTTTTGTTTTAGAAGGACATTTTCCCCATTTCTTTGGTGGATTGGATAAGAAAAAAGCATAAATACATATAGAATATGTCCAACCAATGGAAGAAATTGACTTTCTTGTTTCCTAATTTAGGCTCTCATTTGTCTTGGCATATGGTAAATTGGACACAAGTGAGGATTATAGATATTTACATGGGTTGTATTAGTGATTCTTCTTGAGGTTTTTGTGCACCGCTTAAGATAAATTGGGAGACCAAATTTCAATCTAATAAACAAGTCTATGGAAAAATAACTGTGGAAAGGAGGATGGTTGAGCTCAACTAATTTAGGTTTGGATGGTAATTTAGTAATACTTTGGGAAATTTTCATATCTGAACTCCACGGGCCTCACATCTAACTTAGATAATATCTTGATGAACTTATTTGGGTATATAATAAGTAAGTAGGTTACATTAAAACAAATTTGTGGTATCGGGTTATGTTTACTATTCATGATGTGGTTGTTTTCTAGTGGTGCAAAGATATTTGGAAGGTGAAGGAAGCCCCCAAAGGGAAATTTGTCATGTTGTTGGCTCTCTTCGATAGAGTCCTAAGTTTGGATCATTTACAAAAAAGGGGAAAGTAGGGTCCTATAAAATGTCCCTTTTGCATTATCCAAGAGGAGACAAATTCACACCTTTTTGTGTACTAAGCTTATTCTCATTATAATTGGAGGGAGGTTGAAGGGTTTTTGTATTTTGATCATCTATGAAGTAGTTTTAATATTGAGGCTAGTTTTCAAATATAAGGAAGGAAGTGGAATTTTTTCAAGTAGTGCCTTATCTGGTGCTATGGGGAAAATGGATTGCAAGGGATGCCTCTATGTTTGAAGATACTCAAATCCCTTCCTTCAAAGTTTCAACTCAAATGATAAGGTTACTTCCTTTTTTATAGAGGTTCCCAAGAATTCTATTCCTAGGAGGGTCGATGGTTTATAGGTGGATAAAAATATTTCATTGGGATATTTTAATGGATATTTTCAAGGATAAAATAGGAATTTTGGAATCCAACCTTCTTCTAGATGCACACTACTTTTATTCCAAACAAAATCTAAGTAGTGGGACTAAAAACTTGGGAGAAATGATGACTGTTTAGATAGGGGAGAAGAACTTCATGAATTTTTGGTGATTCCTTGATAGTTATGTAGTGGATGTGTGGATAGGTAGAGACTAATAACATTAGTTTATGTGTCATAGAAAAGAAATTAAAATCTATCTCTAGAACCTTCCTAGAGATAAGGTTCAACCATGTTTTCCATGTTTTCAGAGAACAAAATCAAGTGATTGACAATATTTCCAAATAAGGCCTAGATTTAATAGTGAAACCCTTTGTACATTATGAGTTCCATGATGGACAATATGCTATAATACGAAAGTCTACACTTGATGTATTTTAAAGGATTGTGCTATGAAAAATATGTTACGCCTTATAACTATATATAACTCTCTCTTTGAAATTATGGTTTTTTTAGGTGATTAAGACACCTACTGATTATAATTTTTATTCTTCATGGATAAGAGTTAAGTTTTTTTTTTTAAAATATATGTATTTATGTATGTATATCACCTTTTAGTCATGTAACCACACAATCCAAAATATAATTATGTACAACAAATCCCATTATAAATTCTATAAGTAAAACAAATCAAAATGGAAGGCATGTGTCACACTATCCATTTAAAGAAACTCATAAATACTCCAATTAGTTTGTGTACGTGTGAATATGCATTTAATCATTATTAAATATGATACATACAAGAAAATGATATACATAGTCACAAGATTTAAAATATACTCCAAAATAGAAATCAAATCCTTCACGGGATTGAGGGTAYACTCCATAATGTAATTATAGATATTGCTTACCCAGTTATTTATGTTGAATTATATACATAGGCACATTAAATTGTAGTTTTTATGCAAATTTGAATATATATGGAAAAAAAAAAATCAACATAGTAAAAATAATTTTTCATTGAAATTGCATTTTTAACATGATATATAAAACAATTGCATAGATTTGAATTCATCCATAAGTTTGAATTACAACATTCCATGTCCTCATGTTGAAGATGTTTATATCAACATCTTGAATATGCTTATACTAATACCAAAATTACATTAACGGATGTCTCTAAAACTAGTGTTGCAAGTGAAGTGATGGGCATTACTTATCACAATTACTTCAGATATATTCATTTCCACGTAAAATCTAATAAAAACTATTTATTTTTATCAAAATAAATAAATCTATATACAAATAAAAATAAATTCTTGTACCTATAAAATATTTTATTTTCTTCATAAAATTTAAGTAGCCTAAATAAAACAACTACTATAACTGTAAATTTTATTACATGATCATGCAAAAACAAATACTTGTGACATTACAAATTTGGTATTCTCTTTCTATTACAACTTTGATATATGACCAAAATCCATACTAGCAAAGAACAATTATATGTGATTATTCATAATAGCAATAAAAAGTATACTAAACAAACAAATAATAGAAACATCTTGCTATAATATAAGGCAACAAAATCCTCAATCAATTAATATTTATTCTATAAAACAAATAGTCAATAAAATTGAAAGGAGACATGTTAAACAAAAAATAAGTCTATATAGGTCTGAGCTTAGCATTCACTTTTGAAATTAGAATGTTGTATGTTAAAATATTTATGAAAGTTATAATAATTATATAAAATAAAGATAAAATTAATGAATTTTAAGTGCCAAAAACTTAAAAGTTCATGAGTATGCACAATTTTCTTGTTGAAGTTAAGATCATTACATATAATTAATCAATTTAATAGTTACAAAGGTTAACATATTACTATACAATGAAGATATTTTATGCTTAAATCAAAATATAAGCTCAAGTTTTAATCATCCACATATCAGATTGTTATTAATTTTTAAAAGTTTCTATGGTTTAGATTTATTCATAACCATATGGATCATGTCTATCCAATTATTTCTTCTTATTCGAAAATAGGATGGTATTTGACTCGGATGCCATTATTTTGGTTTTATATAATATTCATTTAACTTTAGCTATATTTTATTTTATTAATATTCATTGTGACTTAGTTTGTTTTGTGTAGATTGTGTAATTATTATGTTTTTCTATTCTCTTTGAATTTTTTAATTATCTCTCTAATATAATCATCTACATTTTCTAAAAACTATGGATTATTGAAATTACTAATAAAGGGAAATTTTAATAACAAATAAAGAGATAAATGACTAGTCCATGATAAATTTTGAATTGATAATAACCACCATAACCTTAAATGTGTATTGTTACCATGTCCAAGAATTTGAAATCAATGCATATAATTGCCACAACCATGAATTTATAATCAAAACAATTGAAATGTGATTACTGCTTTAAAAATGGTCAAAACTCGGCTCATATGAAAAAGTAATCAAATTCACATGGTATACATGTATATGTCATTTTCCTTGGAGTGGTTAGGCTCCAGATTTACATTCACTATGTGTTCATATAATTCCACCCACCTCAGGGTACATGGTACTAGAGATTGAATCAGTCATCCAGATTATTCAACAATGAAATTACATTCATTGATGGTCTACCCAGAAGTGTAGATATGGGTTCTTCATTCATAGAGTTAAAGAGAGTTATAGAGATAGCTTGGTTGGGGTATGTATCGACGAGGAAAATACTAAATGGAAAAAATAGGTGCGACCATAAATGATACATCAAACTAAACTTAATAGTTGGAGATAACAAATATTGTCCAATGGAAAGATGATAATTGTAAATTATGTTACAAATTTGGTTACACGATCATTAAAAAACAAATAGTTGGTTCAATCCAATATATGACATCACATGTATTTATTCCACTGAAAAGAATTTTATGGCCTCAATGAATATATGCCATAGTTCTCTAAGACTAAACCTCCAAATTTATGTTATCTAAGTTTGGAAAAAAAAATTGCATTGTGTGTACGCTTCTTGACTAAAACTCAAAACTTTGGTATAACCTAAGATTGAAAAAATCAGATTCAATTATATCCCCTCCAAAATATATTATTATGAAAATAATTTAAATATTATAAAAAAATAACTATTTTGTTAAGCATATGTATAACATTGGATAGTAATAAAATATTAACCAAAAAAAAACTAATGAATGTTCAACAATAAATCCAATATCAAATAATATAATTGTGGCCTTTTAAATAGACTAATAAAATAAATAAATTCATTGATCAAAAGATCACATAAATACACAAGATAAATACATAAATAAAAAACCTATAAAGTTTATGATGATCAATGCATAAAACCATTTAAATAGCGTGGTACAATATTAAATTTGATTATATCACACCCCATGTGAGGAACATAGACATACACAAAATATAATATTTAATGTGATTCACTAATATCTTATGTGTTCTATGAAATAGAAATGAAGAATTATAATGAAATTTAAATTTTTAAACATTGTTTCATTATTTTAACTATAATTTTTTAAAATCATGTTCTAATTTTTTTTATCATTATTTATTTGTTAGGTTGATGTTGATAAATTTAATAAAATATATAATTTTTTAATTTAATTTTACATATATTAACATTATAAATTTCATTTTTTAATTCAATTTTACATTGTATGTATTTTTTTGGTTTAATGTATTCCTTAATATATTAAAATTGAAAATATATTAATGTATTCCTTAATATATTAATACATTAATGTATTGGTTTAATGTATTTTTTTTTAATGTATTTTTTTTAATGTATTTTTGATTATATTAACATTATAAATTGATTTTCAATTATAATGTATGTTACTGAAATGTATTGATTTATTCAATCTTATTATATGTATTTTTTAATATATTAACATTATAAATTTCATTTTTTTATATTAACATTATAAATTACATTTCAATTTTAATATATGTTTTTCTATTCAATATATTTTTTAATATATTAACATTATAAATTTCATTTTTTTTTTTAAATTGTATGAAACAAAAGTTAAACAAGTATGAAAATACTCTTCCAACCACTAAAGTTCATTCTTCCATTTCAAATACAAATCTTCTTCATAATAAAATTCTTTTGAATAAAATAAAAAAATCAAATTTGTTTCTCATCTACAATATGAGTTAGGGAAATGAAATGTGAAATCTTCCCTAACTTATAGATGGGAAAATGATACACATGATTCATTATTTAAAAGAGAAAAAAAGATTTAAAGAACACAATTCATGTTTTAATTTACACATTAATCCTAGATACAACATCATCCTCAAATAAAACCAATTTAACAAAGATTTAGCATTATCACAATAAAAGACATTCTTTTTTCATTGAGTGAAGGACCCCTTAACTAATCCAATAGCCTTTTGAATCTACCTACCTAATAATAATCCAAATTTTTTTATTAGATATAGCATTAAACAATAAATGTTTCACTCTTATTTCTTATTGATATCACCTTTGAAACTATGCATGACCATTACATGATTCTTCGTCAAGATATATAATATTTTTTCCATTTCTTAAAATGACAAAAAAAACTATTATAAATTGAAAGGAGTGTAGAATCTCAGTTTTTAGAATATTCATAACTATAGAAAATTATTCTTTGTGATATTTTGGGTTATGTGAGATTAATTTTGAATAACACAATTTTAAAATTTAAATTTTGGCAATTCCTTTAAGACATATTTTCAGGAGATTTTGGATTGACATAATAGAAACTTAAATCAAAAAGTATTTTCGCATCATAGATTTCATTCATAGCATTCCAACTATTTATCATTTAAAAAAAATAAAAATTCATACCATTAGACATGACTTACAATGATAGTTTTAAGAATGTATATTTTGGAAGGATATGTTCATAGTTTAAGATATGGTGGCATGATCTAATCATTGTTAATTTTTAATCCTATGTCTGTGAATCATTGACATGTAGAAAATACAAATTAAAATATTCATAAAGCTTTTAGAAAAAGTCTTAATTGAGAGAAATCAATGTTAATTTTTAAACCTATCTTTGTCAACTAGTAAGAAACAGTCAATAATAGAAAATATAAATCAATGTATTGAGAAAACTTTTAAAAAATTCTTAAATTTAGAGAATATAAATAAAAGTGTTAAAAATATTTGTTAAAAAAAAGTTTAGATTACTTCCTTTACTAAGCCTACTATTGACTAGTTCAAAACCTAGAGAAAGAGGGAATTAGGTCTTAGATCAAGGCCATGAAAGTGGACGGCTACATCGGTGTTGCGCCATGCTACTTGTACTCTAGGGTCGGTCTCTGGTTGAAGTCCTTTGTCCCTTAGGCTGATGATAAGTGTTTGGTAGGAGTTGTTGGTTCCTGTATCTGATTCAAGAGCTTGTGGATATTTTTGCTTAGGTTCAAATTGAGAAAATATTTGAATTGTCCCTCTCTACAAGAATTCATGTTCAACGGTGTAATTCCTCTACTAAACTTGGGAAAGCAGTTAAAAGAAAAAACTACAAACAACAGATTTAGAAGAAGGTAGGCCGAGACAGAGCAATACGCATAGAAATTACAATAACAGGACATAAGCCTAGTCATAACAGATCGGTGGCATACCAAACTATTCCACTCCTTTCCCGGACGTATAATTGCAGCCCACGCAGGAAAGAACCAAATGAATCAATGTGACCAGAACTAACCAATGTGTTAAATATACTGTACCCTCAACAGTATGACCGTACACTGCCAGCTGTACTGGACAGTTGTACTTTCTAATTCCGTCTTGCTTGAGCATATGTAAGCTCAACTATTCCCTATTGTTGGGTGCTTCAGTTCTTCAACTTACTTCTGTACTTTCTGTACTTCTTTATACATTTCAATATATTGTTCTATTCTTTCTCTCTGCATTTCTCTTTGCTCCACAATTTATCATGGTATCAGAGCTTCAGCAGTAAGCCTCTTCACACAGTTGGGAGAGCAACACGATCCTCACAGCGCAGAGCTTACACGCATCTTGAGAGAACGCGACACAGTTTTTTCACAAGGCTTGGAGAGCTGGCCGTAATACTCTTTAAAGATCGTCGTAACAAGCTTGCGGAGGAAGCAGAGCATACAACGCTCAAAAGATCCTGGACGAAGAGAACGCAGAAGAAGAAACAGTAAAGATTCTTGTAATCTTTTCAAGAATTGTCAAAGATTGATGAAGAATAGCCGGAGGAGGCAAGAAATTTTAAAGAACTCAAAAAATTTCCCTCACATCTGTTAAAGATTGAGGACACAGAATGAAGAATTCGTGAAATTCTTTCAAATCTTTGAAAGATTCACGAATCTTTTCTTTCGCAGGAGAAAATTCCGTTAAATTCGGGAAAGATCGCGTCAAACACGCCAAGAATAGCCATTAAGACTGAAAGATTCATCTTGCGAACAGATCCGAGGCGGGAAACCAGTCCAGAAGGGAAGAAGGAGAGCACGGAAAAGGAGAACGCATTTCAGCCGTCAGATCTTGCACAAAGGACCGACAGTCGTTGGATCAGCGAGAAGGTGCACGAGGTTTAGTCCTCTGCAGTGCACAGGAGTGATTTCGACTTGTGAAGTCGCGAAATCCCGACGTCACCTTGACCGTCCGATCAAGAGACACGTGGCAAGATCCTATTCCATCACAAAATCAGGAATCGGGAGTTGGACGAGCATAGAAAACTGCTCTCTAAAACTCCGATACGCGATATAACGATAAGATCTCAGCCGTCCGTTTGTTAGGACACGTGGCGAACATCGCAGCGCCCGTCGGCATTTCGGCATTCGGGGTTTCAAGATGTCAAAGAAACTTGATATCGCAAATCGTGAAATCGCGATACGTGAAATCCTGATCAAATCTCAACCGTCGATATCTCCTGGACACGTGGCGGACATCGAGGGCACCGTCAACGTATCGGCATTCGGAGTTTCAAGGTGACAACAATTCGGAGCATCGCAAGTCACGATATCCCGAGGCTGAATCAGGACCGTCCATCTTTCAAGGACACGTGGCGCAAATCCGGGGACTCGGAAAAAGTCCCGAAGAGGAAAGCGCCATCGGCATATCGGGATTCGGGAAATCGCGAAACCTGAGAACGAGTGATCGGGTTTTCTTTCCAGTGAAATCCCCGACGCAAATATAGCCGTCCATCTGTTCAGGACGCGTGGCAAAGATCGAAGCTTTCGGGAAAAGTCYCGATAAGCGACTTCATTGGTTTTTYGGGATTCGRCATTTCGCGGATCCTGGAGACAAGAGGTCCGRGACATAACCTATCGCGAAATCGCGAGGAGAGATCATGACCGTCCATCTGTTGAGGACGCGTGTCGCAGATCGGAGCCATCGGGAAAAGTCCCGATAGAACAGCGCCATCGGAAAATCGACGATCGAGAATCGAAGGCACAGAAAAAACTTGACATCAGAAATTGCGAAATCTCGATTCGCGATATCCCGATACGATCTGGACCGTCCGATCAGTGCAGATCTGGATCGTTGAAAAGTCCAAAGGCGATTTTTTTCGCGTTTCGACGATTTGAAAGTCAAAGAACGGGAAAATCCCGTAGCACCTTAACATTAAAGTGCATGGTCACATTGCAAGGAGACCAAGGGCCATCTAAATCCCGATAAGCTCCCATAGGCCATCGGCGAATCGACAATCTCTGAGATTGGAGGTAAATACGAATTTTTCCCTCTATTTTTTTCAGCATTTTTTTTAAATGGCGTCGACCAGCAATCTCGGCCCGACTTAGGGTCCGATTCTTCTGGGAAATAATTACGAATTTTGGTCTCTTCGGATGAGATCGTTCCTGCAAGAACAAGAGTGATGGGAACCAGTGGATCTTAGCTATGTAGAACCAGATCCAGCTTCCCTCACTGCCATGACAAATTCTCAGAGAATTGCTCAAGCAACTTTGAGGACCAAGGAAAACAAAGCAAAATTCTGGATACAGAACTCTGTGGATGATTCGATTTTTTCGAAAATCACAGGCGCTGGTACTTCCAAACAGGCCTGGGACATCCTCAAAACATCCTATCAAGGAAATGACAGGGTAAAAACAGTTAAACTGCAGTCATTGTGGACACAATTCGAGACTCTCAGGATGACAGAGTCTGAAACTGTAGATCAGTTCATGACCAGAGTTCATCACTGATCAATGAATAGTTGAGAGAATTCTCAGAAGTTTACCCAGGAAATTTGAAATGGTTGTAACAGCCATCCTTGAATCCAAGGACCTGTCAAGATTTTCAACAGATGAACTAATTGGTTCTTTGGTGACACATGAGACAAGACTACATCTCACAGATGAGTCAATCTCCAATGCCTTCCAAACTCAGTTCTCATTCAGAAGAGGGAAAGGCAAAGGAAGAAGTAGAGGAAGAGGGAACAATCAAGGTAACCCTCATACCACTGGAGGAAACAGACAACAATATCCAAATCAGAATTTTCAAGGTCAAAGAAATCAACAACAATATCAACAATAGAATTTCCAGCCTCAAAGAGGCAGAGGGAGAAGGTCTAATGACAAAACTAGCATACAATGCTATTACTGCAAAAAGTATGGGCACTATGAATCTGAATGCAGGAAGAAGCAGGCAGATCAGCTCTCAGGCAGAGCACATGT
>ML793692.1:933443-949649 GCA_009831015.1 Picea engelmannii
CTTTGATTTTATATATTTTTTAAACCATAACCAATAGCTTTAATAAAACCATGTATAATAGCCTTTTCTTAAATGTGGTAAAATATTGAAGTGTACCAAACCTAGGCATTGCATTGCCACTTCACTGCCATTGTACCATTTTTCTCCTTAATTTGGATCAGTGTAACTTGCATGACGAATGACCCCCTAGATCATTCCTCCCCATTGGAGACCTTTTGGACCTCCAAAAGCCTGGATCACCCTATAGGTAAGTGAGGGTACAGTTCCCTCACCTTTCCAATCTCCATACATCCTGTCTTTCTTAGAATCTGCATATTAGTCTCCTTGTCCATGACCAAAGGAGGTTCATACCATTTAAAATTATTTGCATATACAACTGTATTCATTGGAGATAAGCTCAAACATAAAGAATTTTACACTTCTTTTCAAAGATCCCAAAACGATCATAAACAAAATTGAGCTTTTTACCTTTCAATCTTCCCTTAGTGATCTGCAACCAAACTTGCTTTTCAACCTCAAACGGATGATGATTTTCATGTCTGGATTTGCAAATTGCCTGACTCGTCTCCTATTGTTCTTGCACTATCTGCTGCACTGTTTTCTTTGCATCACGATGTCCACCTCTCACATCGTTTGTGCCGAAAGAAAAGTCCACATGTGACTTCAACAGATAACGAAAACAAGTCTCAAAAGGAGATTTAATGCACTGCATGTGTTGCAACTGTTCATCCCAAACCTTAGGATGTTCATCACAATAATTCTGAAGAAATTGAATAATCACCATATTCATGCCAGATTTTGAAAAAGGCATGCTTTGCTGCAACTGCACTTCATGTTGTACATCTCTAGTAAGTGATAGTTTTTCAAGTCCCTGTAACAAAGCACCATACTCGGGAACAMTTTTAATGAATTCAATTCCATGTTCCAGATTACCACTCTCCAATGATTCACATTTAACAGCCATTAATGCAAACTTCCTACTAGCATTCACTATCATTTTCATTTGACTTGTAGTGACTAAAGCTAGATTTGTTTACATACGATGTGCACAAACAATGTATTCCACACCACCTTTAAAGAGATGATATTTGTTCTTCTCTCTATAAAAGACTGCTTTCCAGTCATACAAATATGGACTCCCAAGTACAATTCCACAAATGTCAAGTGGCACTACATCCAGTTCTACCTCGTCCATAAACTTTTCAACGATTGAAAATTTCAAAACACATTTCTTTGTAACTTGCAATTGTGTATCATTAGTAACCCAACCAAGAGGATAGGGTTTTTCATGAGGACTAGTAGCTAGATTAAGTTTCTTAACCACTTCTTCTGATATCAAATGCACTTGAGAACCACTATCAAACAATGTATCAATCTTTGTATGATTTGTAATGACACAAACATGAAACAATTCACTTCTTCTTTTATCACTTTGCATAAAAGTAGATAGCAGATTTGTACTTGTACTTGCACATGAATTAGAACTTGAACTTGCATCAATGGAAAGAGATATACCTTTATCTTTACCTCGGATCCCTATTGCTGTGATCTTAGTCTCATCACCTTAATCAGATCCCAAGTCCTGAATCACTGCTGCAGTAGCTACTTGATTATCTTTATCTTTGTTTTTATTTCTTCCCATCCATTTTGGCTTTAATTCTGGATGAAGTTTCCAACACTTAGAAACATCATGCTCTTTCTGACAATGTGAGCATGTGGGTTTTTCACCCTCTTTCTTGATGGTAGCTGATTTCTTTCCCTTTTCTTCGCTTTTATCTTTGTTTTCAAATTTAGATGATTTCTTCATAAAAGAATCATTATCATGCTTACCCCTAGCTTCTAAATGTGTGGCTTGAACACATACATCATCCAAATTACTAGTATTAAACATTAACAAAGTATGTCGCAAATAGGAATGCATGCCACCAATATATTTAAGAAGAGTTTCGTGCGTATCCAATGCAACATTCAATGCAATAGCCCTCTTTCTAAATTCATGAGTATATTCTTGGATGCTTTGTCCTTTAGCTTGTCTAAACGTTTGCCAGCTCATTATTAATTGTTGCATGTGACCTAAAGGATAGAATTGCTTTCTTAATACTTCAATGAATTCATTCCAAACTGAAATTATTTTACCATGATTTCGAAGATCTTGCTGAATCTTGCTCTCCCACCAAGTAAGAGCCATCCCACTCATTCACAAAGTGGCCAAATAAATTATGGAAGGGTCATCATTTATGCTCTGCACCCTGCAGTATACTTCAAGCTGCTTGATCCAATTGTCTAACTTTTCAGCATCTAAATCTCCATTATAAATTGGTAGTTCAAACTTTACATCCAATTTGAAATATGGCATATTAGAATTTACATTATTTGAATGAGAAGTATGAGAAGAAGAGAAAGTTTGATTAGTTTCAGGAGGATCACCATCACCTCCTACTCCTGTGCCTTTTTCTTCCTTCTTCACTTCTGCATCTTTGGATGAAGATTCTTCTTCTTTCTTCTTCCTTTCTGCTCTCTCATTGAGTAGAATTTCCATCATGGCTTTCATGCTGATAAAAGTCTCCAAAAACTCAGTTTCAGAAACAACAGGCTTTTCCCATTCTGTATGTCCTTCTTATTCCCCTCGTGGAGAAGACATGGTTGTTCTCGAAAATGTCCTCCTCGAGCCAATCTCAGGTTCACCTTCTACCAGTTCTCCTTCACCAAGCTTTGACTTGGACCTGGTAAACATTCACAAACTTTGCACAAGCAGTTAACCAGCTTTAATACCATAACATGATCTGTCGGATCTCAACTTGTGTGCATTAAAAGTTTTTAAAAGAATGCATTTATCAGTTTGCTTACTTCATGAAATAGCATTAACAGAAATTGAATGCTTAAAAACAGAAATGAAATGCAAACTGAAACATAAACAGAATCAGAAAATGAGAAAAGCAAAAGAGAGTCACAAACACAGAAGTTGTTAACGGAGTTCACCCCCTTCACTGGGCTACGTCTCCGGGTCCCTCTCCAATGGGTACCGATACAATTAATCTCTTTAGAATGGTACAAAATGGTTCTGGCATCAACTTTAGTAACTGTAAATCACATTGTTGTACAAAGCCTTCAAGACCTCTCTTCTGGAAATTACAAATCAATTTCAGCAGCTGTAAACAGAATGCTGGACAGAAAGTCTTCAAGACTCCTCTCTGGAAATTACAATCTGGTCTTCAAAAGAAAATAAGCCAAATTATAACAGAGACTAGTCGACTTCCATAGGAACAACATTTGGGCAATTTATAGCAAACTCTCCTCCCTTGAAAAGTAAAAATTGGCCTCCAAAATGGCGTGGAAATCCAAATACACAGTGAGAACAGTCGATTATAAAATTGCCAGCATCTAGAAATCTTTGTATGAAGAACTCCCCTCTGTCTCCGTCCCCCGCACTGGCTGAAACCCTTGGTTATAAAGTTGCATATCGAGAGTCCAATCCCGACTTTGGTGCATTTGATTTCATCTCTACGATATTTTTGATAACAAAAGGATAAAATGCTGAGCTCTAAACATGGTTGGACCTCCAGATTTAGTGGCTAGTATCATGCTGATAAGGATAGATCACGGGTTCGACTCGCCCGCTTTACTCATTTTGGAATATACAAATGTTATTTTTTTATAACCATATGCAATATTCTTCAAAACTTAACCATATGTTATCCATCCATTAAGTTTATAACCAAACTTCGATGTTGCATATACCATATATGGTATTGCAAACCCCGCGAGTTGTATGTCTCATCCACTTGCCAAATGTTGTGAAGGTTCTGTTACATATATATTATACTATATTATACCCGCCAAAACGTTGCAACCGTTGTACCAAATGTTATATCCGCCATTCATTGAACCATATTAGAACTCTGCTATATATGTGATCCGCCAAATGGAAACTCCGTCGAAACGTTGACTAACCATTGATGATGCTCCACATTTGATGTCCCGCCAAATCAAATGTTGCACCGAATGGTATAACTGCGAGATGTTACAATAAATTGTGCACCAAACCATCCACCAAATGTTGCAACCGCCCGATGTTACAACTAACCGTTTGAAGAAACTGCGCACCCAACTCTAAATGGTTATGGAATGTTACCGCACCATGCAATGACTATGTCACTAACTGCGCACCCCATGTTACAAATGTTATGGAATGTCGCCGACATTGCAATGAACCGTTTAGCTATACATTGGATGGGTTGAAAACATATGCTAAGTCTAGTTATTTCGCACCATGTGACATAGCATAGTATATGGTTAAGTCTAACTTTTGTGACTCATCCCTTTATGCACCGAACCATGGTATAAAGCTAAGCTTTGATTTTATATATTTTTTAAACCATAACCAATAGCTTTAATAAAACCATGTATAATAGCCTTTTTTAAAATTTGGTAAAATCTTGAGGTGTACCAAACCTGGGCATTGCATTGCCACTTCAATGCCATTGTACCATTTTTCTTCTTAATTTGGATCAGTGTAACTTTCATGAAGAATGACTCCCTAGATCAACTGTCCACACATCTCCCTCAACGTCTATGTTTGTCATGCGTGACCCCTTTACTCCACATGTGAGTCTGGTTGACCAACTATCCTCGGCATGCATCATCAACAAATCATGTCAGAAATAAAATTAATCATCATAACATCCAATCAGATGTGCATATGTCATACCAACAACAATCAAACCCTAATAGTCCACTCCCTAACTCGAGCCAGAGTCCAAGGGGTTTCATCGATGCCTCTGCATCCCCGAGGTCCAAAGTCCTGCACGCTCAGGAGAACCGAGTCAATAGCACATGTCTATGTAAATACACAAAATAACATATAATCACCTCCATAATGCCTCATAATCATAATCAAACGACCAATAGTATAATAATCTGAATCACTTGCAAGCAAGTGTCCTCAAAGAATAAATTTGATGAGTGCACGCAAGAGCGGGATGTTACAAATAAAATTATAGATATTTCTTACTCAGTTATTTTTTTCACATACATTTATGGTGTGTCATTGTCCCACTTGAAAAATTTTGTAGTATAATTTTTAGTCCCTACCCCAAATAGACTATTATTATAGTTTGTGTATGTAAAAAGAGTCTTAGTCCCCACTCCACATAGAGTGTATAGTTCATACAAATTCATTAATTATATATATATATATATATATATATATATATATATATAAGCACACAATAAAATGTAATTTTGATGCAAATTTGGATATATATGTAAAAAAAGCAACATAATAAAAATGATTTTTCATTGAAAATGCATTTTTTAACAGGATATATAAAACAAGTGCATAGATTTGAATTCATCCATAAGTTTGAATTACAATATTTAATGCCCTCATCTTGAAGATGTTTATATCAACATCTTGAGTATGCTTATACCANTGATTTTTCATTGAAAATGCATTTTTTAACAGGATATATAAAACAAGTGCATAGATTTGAATTCATCCATAAGTTTGAATTACAATATTTAATGCCCTCATCTTGAAGATGTTTATATCAACATCTTGAGTATGCTTATACCAATGGCAAAACTACAGTAACCTATGTTCCTAAAACTAGTGTTGCAGGTGAATTGGTGGGCATTACTTATAACAATTGCTTCAGATATATTCATTTTCACCTAAAATCTAATAAAAACTATTTATTTTTATCAAAATAAATAAATCTATATGCCAATAAATTATTTTTCTCATGCCTATAAAATATTCTATTTTCTTCATAAAATTTCAGTAGATGAAAATAAAATAACTACTATAATTGTAAATTCTATTACATGATCGTTCAAAACCAAATACTTTTGATATTACAAATTTGATATTCTCTTTCTTACAACTTTGATATATGACCAAAATCCATCCTAACAAAGAACAACTATATGTGATTATTCATAATAACAATAAAAATTATAGTAAAACAAACAAATAATGGGAGCATCTTGCTATGATATAAGGCAACAAAGTCGTCAATCAATTACTATTTATTCTATAAAACAAATAGTCAAAGAGATTTGTTAAACAAAAAATAAGTCTATATAGGTCTAAGCTTAACATTCACTTCTGAAATTAGAATGTTGTGTGTTAAAATATTTATGAAAGTTATAATAATTGTGTAAAATAAAGATAAAATAAATGAATTTTAAGTGCCAAAAACTTAAAAATTCATGAGCATGCACGTTTTTTTTTATGCCACCTAAGCCAAGATCATTACACATAATTAATAAATTTAATAGTTACAAAGGTTAACATATTACTATACAATGAAGATATTTTGTGCTTAAGTCAAAACATAAGCTCAAGCTTAAATCATCCACATATCAAATTGTTATTAATTTTTTAAATCTTATATGATGTAGCTTTATTCATAACCATATGAATAATGTTCATCCAATTATTTCTTCTTATTCTAAAATAGGATGATATTTGACTAGGCTACAATTATTTTGGTTTTATACAATATTAATTAATTATGTTGGTTTTGTAATTATCAATTTTTTCTACTCTCTTTGAATTCTAGAACATAATCATTGACATTTTCTAAAAACTATGGATTATTTAAATTACCAATAAAATAAAATTTTAATAACAAATAAAGAGATCAATGACTAATGCATGATAAATTTTGATTTGATGATAACAACAGTAACCTTAAATGTGTATTGTTACAATTTCCAAGAATTTGAAATCAAACCATATAATTACCACAACCATGAATTTATAATCAAAATAATTGGAATGTGATTAGTGTTTTAAAAAGGGCCAAAACTCAGCTAATATAAAAAAGTAATCCAATTGGCATGGTATACATGTATATGTCATTGTCCTTGGAGTGGTTAATATCTAAATTTACATTCACTATGTGTTCATATAACTCCACTCACCTCATAATACATGGTACCAGAGATTGAACCAGTCATCCACATTATTCAACAATGAATAGAGGAGGCAACTCCTAAATGGAAAAAGGGGTGTGTGTAATGACCCTAGTTGGATAAATGTTTAAGAATTACAAAGTCAAAATTAATTAAGGGATTAATTGTCTTAACAAAGTATTAATTAAACAAAGATTGATCTAGTGATGTTAATTAAGTAAGTTATTAATTAATTAATCGCACTTATAACCTTTAATTAATTGATAACTTATTTAATTAACATCACTAGATCAATCTTTGTTTAATTAATACTTTGTTAAGACAATTAATCCCTTAATTAATTTTGACTTTGTAATTCTTAAACATTTATCCAACTAGGGTCGTTACACACACCCACCCTTCAGGAAACTTCGTCCCGAAGTTAAGGCATCTTATGGTACAAAGGAAAAGAAACATGGTTCACACATTCGTAACAAGTAACTAACATTAACAGTAAGTAAGTCAAGAAAGCTCATACATACTAGTGTATATGTACAAGAAATGCATGTGTAGCTAGTACATGCAAATCTCGAGCATGTACTAATAATCAAAACTGTCATCCTTTAGTAATTTATGTATGCATTCAATCTAGTCAACAAGACTAGTCTTTTATAAAAGACAACAAATATTTAACAACCAAATATTTCTAAAACATCATTTACTTTGATAAGCAATTTATTTCATGAACTGAGATAATAACTTCATAACATAACAACAATCTTCATAATAGCAACTTCGGTAACTTAAATTTATCAATGAATAATGTTTTCATGGCAGAATGAAATAAACACATAGTTTAACAGATTACCTGGTTCTGATGCTAATTTATGTTGTCTTCCTGCCTTGTTGTTGCCTTCCCGCTACCTGATACACAGACCAACCCAGCCACAAACAAAGAATAACTACCCAAACCTACTGTCCTCCCTACCAACTAGGAAAACTACCTAGCTCCAAGATATCTATGGATATCCTGGCCCCCGTGCCCAAAACCTCCAGCAACACGGTGCCCCTGTATGTTCCATTGTAGGGTGTTGACCCTAGTTCTGTTAGGAGGGGTGGAGACATTTCCCACCATGTATCCTCCATTGTAGGGTGTTGGCCCTAGTTCTGTTAGGAGGGGTGGAGGCATTTCCCACCGTGTATCCTCCATTGTAGGGTGTTGACCCTGGTTCTGTTAGGAGGGGTGGAGGTGTTTCCCACCGTGTATCCTCCATTGTAGGGCGTGGACCCTAGCTATGATTAGGAGGGGTGGAGGCATTTCCCACCGTGTATCCTCTGAAACCTGAAGTCATGGGAGAACGGTGCTAGTTCATGCTCCCCAAGACGTGTGATGATGACTGTCAGTTGCCTGCTAGGGAAGCTTGGTCAAGATAGCGACACTTCCACTTACGGGTTCTATTTGGAGTTAGGTCAATATAGTTGACGCTCCAATATAGTCTAGCAGAGGAAGGATAGGAATGGATATGAAAGTAGGTTAGGGAGGAAGGATGAGTAGTAATAGTTGAGACAATATGGAGATCTGTCTTGTGGTGAAATTTAATGTCCTCCCTTCAAAAAAAAGAGAGAGAGAAATGTGTTTATGAATGTTCATTATTACATAACTAAACCACAGTTGTTTAAAATAAAATTGTTAAACCGGATTATTGTAATTAAAGAATTTCTCAAACAATTGATTGATTGTTGTCTTTTATAAAAGACTAGTCTTGCTGACTAGATTGAATGCATACATAAATTACTAAAGGATGATAGTTTTGATTATTAGTACATGCCCGAGATTTGCATGTACTAGCTACACATGCATTTCTTGTACATATACACTAGTATGTATGAGATTTCTTGACTTACTTATTGTTAATGTTAGTTACTTGTTACGAATGTGTGAACCATGTTTCTTTTCCTTTGTACCATAAGATGCCTTAACTTCGGAACGAAGTTTCCTGAAGGGTGGGTGTGTGTAACGACCCTAGTTGGATAAATGTTTAAGAATTACAAAGTCAAAATTAATTAAGGGATTAATTGTCTTAACAAAGTATTAATTAAAGAAAGATTGATCTAGTGATGTTAATTAAGTAAGTTATCAATTAATTAAAGGTTATAAGTGCGATTAATTAATTAATAATTTAACTACATATTACATTTGATGACATGAGTAATAAATTTAAGAGATTAATAATATATGTTATAAAAAGGTTGTGTATGCAACAAGGGATAACCTGTTAATCCCAAGAAGATAAAAACATTAAAGGAAGGACCAGGGACGGGGACGAGGGCAGGTAAGGGAGTAAAGGCATGAGGCGGTGAAGGAGGAATAAGGGGGGAAGGGAGGTGGACGTGAGGGGCATTCAATGGAGGATGGATTCTGGGAGGATTGTGAGATTTGCAGGGAGCAGTAGAGTTCTGGCTGTGGCACTTTTGATCAGTTGAGGCACCGGCTTGCTAGAGGGTTTGGGCACAGGGGCCAGGATATCCATAGATATCTTGGAGCTAGGTAGTTTTCCTAGTTGGCAGGGAGGACAGTAGGTTTGGGCAGTTATTCTTTGTTTGTGGTTGGGTTGGTCTGTGTATCAGGTAGAGGGAAGGCAACAACAAGGCAACAAGGCAACAAAAATTAGCATCAGAACCAGGTAATCTGTTAAACTATGTGTTTATTTCATTCTTCCATGAAAACATTATTCATTGATAAATTTAAGTTACTGAAGTTGTTATTATGAAGATTGTTGTTATGTTATGAAGTTATTATCTCAGTTCATGAAATAAATTGCTTATGAAAGTAAATGATGTTTTAGAAATATTTGGTTGTTACAGTGTGACCAAAAATTGTACTTGGGGATAACAAATATTGTCCAATGGAATGTTGATAATTGTAAAGTATGTTACAAGATCGTTAAAAAACAAATACTTGGTTCAATCCAATACATGACATTACATGTATTTATTCCACTAACATGAATTTAACTACCTCAATGAATATATGCCATAGTTCTCTAAGATTAAAACTCCAAACTTAGGTTATCTAAGTTTGGAAAACAAATTGCATGGTGTGTGTGATTGATGATTAAAACTCAAAACTTTAGTAAAACCTAAGATTGAAAAATATCACATAAGATTAAGATTGATAATTTAAATATTATCAAAAAAAATTATTTTGTTAAGTCTATATACAACATTGGATATCAATAAAAATATTAGTCAAAAGTAAACTAATCAATGGTCAACAATAAATCCAATGGTCTTCCACATGGACCAACAAGACAAATAAATTCATTGATCAAAACTTCACATAAATACACAAATAAATACATAAATAAAAAACCTATAATGGTTATTATGTTCAATGCATAAAAGCATTTAAATATCATAGTACAATTTCAAATTTGGATTATGTCACACTCCATGTGAGGAACATAGGCATACACAAAATATAATATATAATGTGATTTACTAATATCTTATATGTTCTATGAAATGGAAATGAATAATTATAATAAAATTTAAATCTTTAAATTTTGTTTCATTATTTTAACTATAATTTTTTTAAATAACGTTCTACAACATCTTTTTATCATTATTTATTCGATATGTTGACAAATTTAATAAAGTATGTAAGTTTTCAATTCAATTTTACATTTTATTTTATTGATATATTCAATTTTATTGTATGTATTTTTTGTTTAATGATTTTTCCCATGTTACAATGGAGAAATAATTTACTAATGAAAATTCTTCCAACTTAAAATAAAAAAATTCAAAGTCCAATTTGTAAAATTTATTTCTCATCATCAATATGAATTAGTGCAATCAAATCATCCCTAACTTATAGTAGATGTGAAAATGTTAAAGATAATCCATTAATTACAAGAAAAAAATAGACTAAAGGAACACAATTCATGTCTTAATTTACACAATAAATCCTAGATATAGTGCAACATCATCCTCAAATAAAACCAACTTACCAAAGACTTTGTTTTATCACAAGAGAATAGATATTTAGCCTTTTGAATCTACCTACCTAACAATAATCTAAATTGTTCAGTAGATATAGAATTAGATAATAAATTCTTCACTCTAATTGATATCACCTTTGAAACTATGAATAACCATTACATGATTCTTAACGAACACATATAATATTTTTTGCATTTTTTAAAATAAGACAAAACTATTATAACTTGAAAAGAGTGTAGAATCTCAATTTTTAGTAACAATAATCTAAATTGTTCAGTGGATATAGAATTAGATAATAAATTCTTCACTTTCATTGATATCACCTTTGAAACTATGAGTGACCATTAGATAATTCTTAATGAAGATATGTAATTTTTTTGCATTTTTTAAAATGAGACAAAACTATTATAACTTAAATGGACGATAGAATCTCAATTTTTAAAATATGCAATGTTATAGGAAAGTTGATCCAAGTGATACTTTAAATTAGGTGAGATAAATTTTCAAAATTAGGTGAAGTAAATTTTCAAAATTAGGTGAAGTAAATTTTCAATAAATTTTGAATGATACAATTTTAAAATTTATATTTTAACAATTCTTTTAAGGTGTTTTCAAGAGATTTTAGATTAACATAATAGAGAATTAAATTAAAAAGTATCATAGATTTCATTTATAGCATTTCAATTATTTATCATGCTTTAAAAATAAAGTGCATACCATTAGACATAACTTACCATAATATTTTTAAAAGTATCATAAATTTTATTTAGAAACTTAAATTAAAAAATATAAATATCATAGATTTCATTTATAGCATTCCAACTATTTATTATGCTTTAAAAATAAAGTGCATACCATTAAACATGACTTACCATGATATTTTTTTAAAGTATCATAAATTTCATTTATAACATTCCAGCTTTAATTTTTGTATGTGTCATAAATTTCATTTATGACATTCCAGCTTTAAAAATAAAGTTCATACCATTAGACATGACTTACCATGATATTTTTAGTAATGTTTACTTTTGAAGGACATGTACATAGTTTATGATATGGTGGCAGACATGATCTCATCATTGTTAATTTTTAATCCTATATTTGTGAACAACTACCGACTTGTAGAAAATATAAATTAAAATATTGACAAAGTTTTTTGAAAAAGTCTGAATTGGGATAGATCAATGTTAATTTTTAATTCCATGTTTGTTGTCAACGGGTAAGAAACAGTCAATAATAGAAAATATAAATCAAAGTATTGAGAAAACTTTAAAGAAAAATCTTAAATTTAGAGAATAGAAATAAAAGTGTTAAAAATATTTGTGAAATTTTTTTCCGATTACTTCCTCTACCAAGCCTACTACTGACTAGTTCAAAAGCTAGAGAAAGAGGGAATTAAGTCCTAGAGCAAGGCCATCAAAGTGGAGGGCTACAGCGGTGCTGCACCATGCTACTTGTACTCTTGGGTCGGTCTCTGGTTGAAGGCCTTTGTCCCTTAGGCCGATGATAGGTGTTTGGTAGAAGTTTTTGGTTCCTGTATCTGGTTCAAGAGCTTGTGGATATTTCTGTTTAGCTTCAAAGTGAGAAAATATGTGAATTGTCCCTCTCTACGAGAATTCCTGTTCAGCGGTTTATTTCCTCTACTAAACTTGGGAAAGCAGCCTCTACTAAACTTGGGAAAGCAGTTAAGAGAAAAATATACAAACAGCAGAATCAGAACAAGGCAGTCGGAAACAAACATTACAATAACAGCACATAAGCGTAGTCATGACAGAGCGGTTTCCCGGGTGGATAATTGCAGCCCACGCAGGCAAGAACCAAATGAATCAATGCGACCAGCACCAACCAATGCACCTGGAATATCGATCAGATAAAAGCCCATACCATCCCAGCTTCCCCTTGTACGGTTACAGGCCCACTGGGGCAAAGATAAAGGACACAGAGCCAGGTGGCAGAGCGAAGGAAGTTCCGTACCTGGTTGACTCAGGACCAAGCGCAGTGGAGGCACCACACTGAAGGTAGCAAAGAGAGCACCCGCGTTGAATATCTCACACTTCGATAATAGGGCACTTCGATAATCGGGACATATATAACAGTGGGGCACGGGCAGCGTGTATTGGTGAAAGGCGTTGGCTAAAGGTTATATTTTTTGAGTTTTTTGGTCAGCTGATGTAAATTTGGATAAAATTGCTATTTTCTGTTTTTTAAATTGTTTTTCTGAATGCATAAATAGATTTAGTCTTATGAAAAACTTCTTGGACACTAGGATTATACAAAGTTAGCCACTCAAATCTGTAGATCCAATCATTCATCACTGCGGCAAAATCAAACTGAAAAAATTACCTGAAAACCTCCAAAAAAAAATTGCCAAAAAACCTTGAAAAAGTAAAACTTTTAAACCACTTCTTGGTGAAATGGTCACTGCTGCATTAATACAGGAGAAAACCTGTGTATAAAACAAATTTTATATAGTTTTAAATTTTTGTATTTATAACCTAATTAAACAAAACATAAAGATATTTTAAACTAGGCTTTGYAGCTATTATTTTTATTTTTTTAAGAAAAAGTCATAATATATATATGAGTTCAAAATTTTAAATTGRTGTATTAYCTTTGTCTCMGATGATTTGAYTGGTGAAGTCTTCATCTGTATTTGAACTTATGATTTTTTAGAAAAAAAATCATGTTCTTAATCAATAATCTATTTTTAAAATCAAATCCAAAACAGTGTATGAAACCCTCACCCCAACAATTTAATGGTAAAATCTACAAATTTATATATATATATATATAAATTTACTTTCAAAGCAAAACAAAACTAAAAACCCATTGGTATACAAGTGAGGAAATTACTACAATAATTAAGATATGATATGTAATCGATGTCGCAACCGATTCAGATCTGGGTTACTACACAGATATGGAATGGACTGCTCTTGGTGGAGATTTTCTGTAATCGATGTTGCGACCGGCATGTATTATGTATCCTTATCACTGTTTAAAAAAAACTCCGAAGTGCTTACTGACAACCAGASCAAACATATAAAATATAAACTGAAAGATACAGCAGYACCWTTCGCTTTCAGAAGGACCCGCACTCCATTCGCTTTCAGAAGGACACGCAACCACAATAAGATGGCATTTCATTTTAATAAGATGGACCAGMAATAGATGGTACCTCAKCCCATGAGGATAGCTAGATAGTCATCTCACTGTTGATATTCTATTCTTTCTTATCGGTTTATCTCATAAATTTACTTCCATTCGATCCACGCAGCCATAGAATATCGTTATCATGGCGACCTGACCTTTCGTGGCATTGTGGAGTCACTGGACTTCATGCCGACCTGACCTTTCGTGGCATTGTGGAGTCACTGGACTTCATAGCGATCTGACTTTTCGTGGGATTGTGGAGTCACTGCACTTCCTTTTTGGCTGACAGCAGTTCAAATAATTCCCCCACTTCTCTTCGTTGCTTCTTCACATAATGCCTGCTCGCTCCTCCCTGCATGTCAAGAGACACTCTTATCGGTATTAAAGGAGTACTGTAACGAAATCGAAACATAATCCAAAATTCAGACAATTTCGAGTAAGTTCATCTATTCCATCATTTTATTATTTTGTGATGCTCGGCTGGGCATGATTTAAATGGAGCAAGATCCAAAATGACCCAAGGAAAGGACAGAAGAACTAATCCATCGTTTGTGCCGCCTTTATCATAGTTATCTAAGACATGGAAGGATCCTGCGTTTTCGGTGTTCAAAAACAAAAGGAAGTGGATATCAAAGAATTTACTCATCCTTACTATTTGCGGCTTTGCGTACAGCAGTCGCCAAAAGGAAGGTAAGACTGTAACTAGAATTTCTCTCATATTCGAGTTGAATCCGTTCTTCTTGTTGCTGTTGGCCATAAAATCTTCTTTGTATTGCAGTTTGAATGATTTATTTTCCATGGACAGAAATATCAGAAACTTTCCAACCACACACATCCAAGTCTTGATCCTTGTAGACTCACCATAGGAACAACGGGAGTGCATTGTTTTATTAGAATCTGCACCCACAGAAACTATACTCCGGTGTTAAGTTATTTGTTTGTGATCCAGAATGAAAGCATGGAAGTTTAATGTTACTATGTTTAGCACTGGAAACAAGCTATTCTATGTAATCACCGTTAATGTCAGCATCTCACTATCTGCCATTATCCTTTCCATTTTTCTTTTAACAAGTTTTTTAGAAAAGGTTTCAATTATTATTATTTGTCTTTGTTTTTGTGAGGAAAGTAAGGATAGTACTGTATATCTAAGATATTGGAAATAAAGAGTAATGTGTATGCTTACAAGGGACTTATTATATTACTTTCTTAGTACGAAGGAAACAACATTCAAAAATGAATGTTTGTCAGAAACAACATTCAAGAATGAATGTTTGTCGTTGGGTAGTAAATTTGTCCAATTAGACAGTCAAGAAAACATGTCATGCATTGCATTTGAATCAAAGTTTAACTTACTTTTAGACATGTATACTTAGTACACATACTATATAGCATTATCAAGAAGATTTGTCAGGCTTTTGGAAGCCATTTTCACCTTTCTTTATCTTGTAAGTCCTTTCATATTCCTTATGACATAAAACCCTTATCGTCTCAGTCATATCATAAATTATGTTCTTCTAGTCTTTCTCATATCATAAATTATGTTCTTGTTAGATCCACTTCCCTTGAACTTTGACTTCATTTTCTATTCCTTTAAAATATAACTTTTTTTTATATCACTTTTTTTCACATAAATTATGTTCTTGTTAGATCCAATTCCCTGAACTTTGGTTTCATTTTTTAGTCCTTTAAAATATAACCCTTTTTTTTTATATCACTTTTTTTCACATGGCATAAGACCACCCATGAATTAGGTTGTGAAATTACAAAGACAAGCCACACTATCTCACTCTTACAAATCCTTACGGGTGCTCCCACAATATCTAATCTAGTCAACGAAATAAGCAATGGGGAAGCTACAAACCCTCTATCAATCAAAATTGAACTTCGATAACTCAATATAATAGAATTCTAGCTTCACTTCATGGGTATTTCTCTAGTACAAAATCTTAACCTCTACTCACTAGTATATTCGCGTTTTCTTCACAAGCTCGGATAATAGCCACTTAAATAAATATGATCAATGGTAATAAATATGGTGATGATTGTACCTAAACCATAAAGGAACTAGATTGAAAGAACTAGATCGAAAACTTTCCAAGAAAGAAGAATGGAAAAGAAAAAAAAAATTACATAACTTAAAAGAGAGAC
>ML793692.1:951410-968205 GCA_009831015.1 Picea engelmannii
TTTGCAAGCATAGTTAACAACCCTTGGAATTGTTCTACACACTAAAATATTTCCAATGATGTGAAGACCATGTCAATCAAAGTTCATATGCAAAAAATATTCCTCATACAAGTAGACCTAGCCTGTTGACCACCATGGTACCAAGTAAATGGCACGTCAACCCCCTTACACATATGGAGCTAGTCACATGTGGACTAGTCCAGGTGGACTTTGGTGGCCACCCACCTCTTCCATTAACTCAACACTTGTATCCATCTTGGTAGTTTTTTTATTTATCATTTTTCAGGTCCTAAACTTCTGGGGCCGGTTTGGTCCATTAAATAGTGTTTTTTCTCCATTTTGAGGGCCAGGGTTACTATGGCATGCCCAAACCAACCAACAATTGCACTTCTTGGTTAGATATTTAGAATGAGAGATTGTGTGTTGCAAACAGATATTGTATGAAAATGTTGTGCTCTCATGAAGTTGACATAGCAATTAACCACCTTGGGGCCCACAATCCTTTTGGCCCTTGTTCTCCTAGGGTTAGGGTTATGAAACATTAGGATTTAATACTTTATGTTAAAATTACACAATGTCCTCTTGTAATTTTTTCTTATGAATAAATGTAGCCAACACCTCTCTCTCTAAGAGATAAACTACCACCATTCTATCTAGTTTGTATTGATTTGCATTTCATATTCTTTTCCAATTTCATTTATGAATAGAATTTGGTTATCTTTGTATTATTGTTCTCCCAATAATATTTATGTGTGTGTGTTTCCATTCATATTTTTCCCTTTCATTTCGTTCTCTATAAAATTCATATAAGTGTTATTAGACCAATATGTTCTTTATTATTTCTCAGTGCATGTCCCCGACAAGGTCAAGCTATAGAGAGTTGGTTCTATAACTAATCTCACTTGGGGAAGACCACTCTTGTCACCCCAAGTGACCTGCCATGGCATATCAAAAGAGAGACAACATAGTATAAGATCCTACAAAGTTGTTTCTTGAGGAAGCCTTGGCATGACAGAGGAATGAGATCATGGAAAAAATTTCCCAAATCATTCAACGAATGCCAACAATATCCAAGAGATGTTCAAAAAATAACCATTTTGGAGGTTCGACACCCTTCAAGATACAAGTTAATTTTGACATTACTTTATTTGAAGGAAATATAAATGTAGATTATTTGGAGAAATGATTAAATCTATTGTACAGTTATTACTCAATTAAAAAAAAAGACATTGAAAATATCACTTTTTCACTCCTTAAGGCCCTTCCCCATGACAAAGATTGGTGGGAAATGTTCTGGGAGAGCTATGATGGATATGAGCCTACAACATTTAGGAAAGAAACCACTTGGGAATATTTTGTTGATTCCCTCAAGGATAAATTCTACTCTATCGGAAACTATGATGACAAGTACATGAGATGGACAACTCTGCATTAGGACAGAGACCAAATGGTGCTAGAGTACACCAATATATTCAATACCTTGGACTCAAACATGGGTATCACAGAATCCAAGTGGAACCTAGTTTTGAAGTACTACAATCGCCTACATAGGTACACCCAAACAGAGATGGATGTCTTGGACATATCCTCACTAGGATCTACTTATCGATATGTTGTCAAAATCAAGAAAATAATTAACCGGAGGAATAAGAGCGAGTTTGGGTCTACAAATCCACCACAACAAAATCATGGTAAAAATGTCCCCAACTCATATAACAAAGGAAAAAGCAAGGATACCGAACCTAAATACAACCAATCTAATCCATAGGGAAATAAGGGTAATGGGAAGTCTGGGAAGGTTACTGGAAAGTGGTATGATTTTCACAAAATACCGTAGCACAAAACCGATGAATGTCACTCAAAATAATCATTGTTGGTTGAACTGAAAGAAAAGAATCGAACTCTAGATTAGACTTTGATTTAGAGAAAGATAAGGGAAAGTATATCATTGACGCATGATCCAGATTATTTTGAGAACGAAATGAAGGAAGAGATATAACGATGAAATATACAAAGATATTGCAAGATACACAAAAATATTTCAATAAAAATAGAGATATAGTAATGCCCAATTTTTATTAAAGAGATAATATATAGAAACTTTAAAATTATCTCTAAAATATATAGAATGGTGGAATCTTATCTCTAAGACGAGATGTGATGGCTATGCTCATTCGTAAGAAGCTGATGATTAAAATGAGGACATATAGTCCTTTTTAACATCCAGAAAATCAAAAACCCTAACCCCGGAAGATGAAATGCCAAAATTCATGTGGGCCCCGATGGTGTAAGTTGGTATGTGAACTTCCAAAGGGCATAACTTTTGCATACGATCTTCATTTGGGGCGAGAGATATCTTGTTTGAAGGTCTATCCGAGGACTATGCTTTTTTTCGTCACACTCTAGCTAAAGCCTATGGTGTGATTGTGGTGGGCCCAAAAAATGTCGTTTAGGGCCTCAAAACGTCCCCGAAAGTTTGAGACTCAAAACCCTTGTTTTGAGCTGATGGAATAGTTGGGTGGCCACTGATTTCCACCTCGATGAACACATAACCTAGTGCTACAATTTCAACTCTAAATATCCAACTAAAATAGTGAAATCATCATGAGGAGGAGTGTCTCTTTCATTCAAATATGTGGGTGAAGGGGACTCCACTACATTTCATTATTAATACTAGTAGCCAAAAGAAAATGATCTCGACTAAGGTCATCAAGAGATTGAAGTTATTAAAAATTACATACCCCCAACCATACACCATTGGTTGGTTGAGACGGGGATGAGACAGCTACATTATCTAACAATGTCACCTATCCTACGACATCAAGCCCCTCAAAGATGAGATATAGTGATGCAGGAGCATCTCAAGCGAGCCAGCGTGGAGACAAAAGATAGCTGGAAAAGCACCCAGCACAAATTTTGAAATTACCTTAAAGTTATTGCGTGATCTTAAATGAGATAATTAAGAAGAAGCACCCTTGTATAATGTAAACGGACCTTGAGAAATTCTCTCTCGTCCTTAGTAGATAGAAGGCATTTATGGTAGTTAATGCAAGTAGATAGAATTGAATGTGTAGATTAGACAGTTTTAGAGCGCAAGAGGGAAACGAGATATAGACACCCTCATTGTATATTGTAACATTATTCTGGAGAGCATAGAAGAGAAGCAAAGAGAGAGAGCGTGTAGCAGACTCCATGTACAGAAGTTCTGAATTAATACAAGAAAGTTGTGATTCAGACTCATGGTGTTCATATATTCTCTGTGTATGCATCTTTGAATGTTATGCTCATGAATGTTTTACTCTTTCTGTCATGCAAATTTCTTTTATGCTATGTATGAATGATTTCTTGTTGAATGTTGAAACTTGAGAGGAAAGGGAAGAGAAATGAGTTTCAATTGTTTCTCTATGTGAGCAAGAGTTCCTGCAAAGAGTGCAGTTGAATTGTCCGCAAGGAGTGCGTCGACAAGGTGTTCAGAGGGTTGTCTCTGAAAGCTCAGGAGACATAGTTTTGTTCTCATTTCCATAGAAGTGCAGACAGGCACAGGAGCCATGGAAGAAGTGTGCAGGCCGAGTAGAGTCTCATAGTTTCGAATCTGAGCGGAGAATTGAGAGACTGTTGCTGCAGGTGCACGTAGAGTCGAAGAAGTTCAACACTTGAAAGTGTTTGAAAGTCAGCCGCAAGGAGTGCGTGTAAGATTTTTCAGAAAGGCTCAACGTTGGAGAAAATTCAGGAGGAATTAGACCTTCGAAGGAGTTTGAAGGAAGGCGTAGCGACGTCGGACCGTATGAGGACAAGTTGCGCGGGGAGAGACACTTTTGCTTAGTTCGCGCAGAAGTTCTCAGGGAAAGAGACGGACGACCGGAGTTCTCTAAGGAGGATCCGCAAAGTCTTGTGAGCCGTCAAATATCTCAGAGGAGCAGTGAAGTTACAACAAGTGCTTCAAAAGGTTCTAAGCTCAGGAGGAATAGGACCGTAGATCCAAGCCACAACGGTCATTGGATTCGCAAGCAGATTCCCATTTCGGGATTTCGTAGGTGGAAATCTCGTAAACTTTGCAACGGGAATTGCGATATCCCAAACCGCAAAGTCCTGAAGGCTAAGAGGACAGTGTGGGGTCAAAGGAGTCAGCGAGGTGGACAGGTGGCACACTATCGGCGTAGAAGTCAATTTAGTCGATCATTTCGGAGTTTCGTGGAGTAAAGTTCTGAATTCATTGCATTAAGATTCGCGATATTGCGAAGTCCGAAGTCCCAATAGAAGTAAAGTGGCTTTGAAAGGTCAACCTTGTGAGAGCGTCGAAATTTCAGAAAATCGGGTTTCAAGAATCGTGGGAACAAGTTGTTTGACATCACGACCGCCAAAATCGCGATAAGGAAAAGTCCGAAGGAGAAAGAGGAAGGGTCAGCATTGACTGTTTTTGGGTTTTGGATATTGAGGGATAACACACTCGACCACTGGATTCGCGGAAGTGCGAAGTCTGATTTCCCAAAGTACAAGGGGGAATCCTCGAAGTTAGTTGTGGGTGCAAATTTCCCAAAAGGGAAATAGAGGAGTCATTTCCAAGGACTCTTCGGGCCAGTGGAAGGAGAAAGATCCGGTGTACGTAACCTTCCAACCCGTTGGTTGGGGAGGGCTGCATCATCATTTTTGGTATCAGAGCACATAAAGATTCTTTGCTTTCTGTAGTAGAGAAAAAGAGAATTCACCATGCCGCCAAGGAGAAGGGACAAACAAACACTCGATCCACCAGAGGAGAGGGAAATGTCGAGGAGAAGAGGTAGGAAGATGAATGATCCAGCCATGGAAAAAGAAATGCGTGATCTACGCACTAGACTTGAGGACATGGAGACAACACAGAGACACACAGTCAATGTTGGGGATCTAAGTGATTCTGAAAGTGAAATTGAGGCTGAGCATGAAGAAGAAGTTGCAGTTGAAGATGCAGCAAATGAACGTTTGATTAGAGTTATTGCAATAATGGGTGCAAGAGCGAAAATGGACATTCTAGTTTATGAGGGAAATCTAGATGTAGAGGAGCTTCTAGACTGGATTAGAGCTCTAGACAGATACTTTGACTATGAAGATGTCGAAGAAGACAAGAAGGTCAAGCATGTTGTCACTATATTGAAGGGACATGCAACATTGTGGTGGGATGAACTACAAGCTGACAGACGCTGCAAGGGCAAGCAAAAGATCAAAAGCTGGGACAGAATGATCGCGAAGATGAATGTGAAATTCATCCCCAGGGATTATCAGATTACTCTTTTTAGGAGGATGCAAAACCTGAGACAGAAGCTGATGACAGTGAAAGAATACACTGAAGAATTCTACAAGCTGAACATCAGGGCATGTCATCAGGAAAGTGATGATGAGAAAGTTGCCAGATACATGAATGGCCTGAGATATGACATTCAAGATGAGATGAGCATGGTAACCATCCGAACGGTGGAAGATGCTTATCAGATGGCTCTAAAAGAGGAAGAGAAGCTGAGTCGAAAGTAGGGTCAAAAAGGTCGAGGTAAAAGTCATTCCAGAGGAAAATCAGTTGCCCAGGATAAATATCAGAAGCCCAAGGAGGACTGGAAGAAACCTCAGACCTGAACTGAGAGAGGTGGAACCTCATATAGAGGGAAATATGTTGAACAGAGAGGGTAGCATACCGAACAAAGGGGAGATTATGCTGATAATAATACTTTTCCTCGTACTAGAGGTAGAGGAAGAGGAAGAGGTGGAGTAATAACAGGCTTCACATGTGGAAAGAATGGGCACAAGTCTTATGAGTGTCCATATAAAAATAAATAAGGTGGAGAGACTCATATAGCTGAAGCATAGAGGCGAGATGTTGAGGCGGAAGATCGTTGATGATGCAAAAAGTTATTTTGACACCAGAGAAGGAGGTGGAGAGTTCAGTCCAAAGAACCAGACCTTTCCGGACTTCTTGCAAAACCAAGGACAGGGTATGCAAGGTCATCGTGGATAGTGGTAGCACAGATAATCTTGTTTCTATGGAGATGGTAGAAAAGATGGAGCTGGATACGATTGATCATCCAAGCCCATACAAAGTTTTGTGGCTACAAAAAGGACATCAGGTAACTATCACTAAACTGTGTTTAGTTGAATTTAAGATAGGAGGATATAATGATAAGATATTATGTGATGTCATTCCTATGGATGTTTGTCATCTATTACTGGGTAGACCATGGCAATATGACAGGAATGTGATTCACGATGGGAGAATGAACACATACACCCTAGAGAAGAATGGAAGAACTCACATGTTGCTTCCAATCAAGGATAAGGAGGTGAAACCAGAAGTAAGCAACACTATACTTCTCATGAGTGGGAAGGAACTTCTTACAGAAGTCAAGAAGAAGGAAGAACAACAATTCATTGTGGTTAGGAAACCGAAGATTTTTTTGACCAGCACAAGAGGTTCAAGAACTACTAGAAGAGTTCACTGACATAATAGTGGACGAACTACCTCGTTCGTTGCCGCCGATCAGAAGTGTGAGTCATCATATTGATCTCATACCAGGAGCCAGTTTTCCAAACAAAGCCGCGTACAGATTGACACTACAAGAGAATGGAGAGGTCAAAAGATAAGTCCAGGATTTGTTGGACAAAGGATTTATCAGGGAAAGATTAAGTTCGTGTGTTGTTTCGACAGTACTCAGTCCGAATAAAGACGGAGGCCGGAGGATGTGTACTGACTCGAGGGAAATTAACAAGATAACCATTAGGTATAGATTTCCATTGCCAAGGATGGATGATCTGATGGATTGTTTGAGTGGAGCAAATTATTTTTCAAAGATTGATTTGAAAAGTGGTTATCATCAAATCCACATGAGAGAAGATGATGAGTGGAAGACAACATCCAAAACAGACGAAGGGTTGTATGAATGGCTTGTTATCCAATTTGGCTTAACAAATGCACCAAGTACCTTCATGAGGTTGATGAACGAAGTCCTGAGGGAGTTCATTGGAAAATTTGTTATCGTATATCTGGATGACATGCTGTTTTTCAGTAGAACAGTGGCAGAGCATCTGAAACATTTGGCTACAGTGATGCAGAAGCTACAACAGGCGAAGTTGTTGATAAACATGAAGAAATCCTCATTCATGAAGACATAACTCATTTACTTGGGATTTGTTATTTCTGCAGATGAGTTGAGGATGGATCCAGATAAGGTGGAGGTAATCAAGAATTGGCCATCACCGAAGAATGTCTTTGAGGTGAGAAGTTTTCACGGATTGGCTAGTTTCTACTGAAAATTCATCAGGAATTTCAGTGGAATTAGTGCACCGATTATGGACACAGTGAAGAAAAGACACAAGTCTTTTCACTGGACAGAAGAGGCTGAGAAGAGTTTTAATCTGTTGAAGAGGAAGATCATGGAACAACCAGTTCTAGTGTTGCCATATTTCCAAAAGACATTTCAAGTGAAATGCGATGCAAGTGGATTCACAAAAGGGACAGTCTTGAGTCAGGAAGACATGCCGATAGCATACTTCAGCGAGAAGATGAATGAAGCGAAAGTGAAATACTCCACTTATGATAAGGAGTTTTATGCTATTATTCAGGAATTGAAGAAATGGAGGCACTACTTGATCCCGAAAGAGTTTGTCTTATACAGTGACAATCATGCATTGCAGTTTGTGACTCAACAGGAAAAGTTGAATCAGAGACATGTAAAATGGGTTGAGTATATGAAAAATTTCACTTTTGTGATAAAACATATTTCTGGTACTGCTAACAAAGTTGTTGATGCTTTAAGCAGGAAGTGTTTGCTATTGCAGGAGTTCAAAGTCAAAACGTTGGGTTTTGATGATCTCCGGGACATGTACAAGGATGATCCAGATTTTAAAGAAGCGTATGAAGCAGCTGAGAATCCAATTCTCAGAGATAGAAGCCAATGGACATAATACATGATCTAGGAAGGATTATTGTTTAAAGGTAATCAGTTGTGTATTCCGAAATGCTCCATGAGGGAGAATTTGTTGAAGGAGAAACACAGTGGAGGATTGGCAGGGCACTTTGGTCATGACAAGATGTTCGCAAAATTGAATCAGTCATATTTTTGGCCAGGAATGCGAGCAGACGTCAAGAGATTCGTGGACAGATGTAGAGCTTGCCAGCATTCAAAGGGAAGAAGACAGAATGTAGGGTTTTATCAACCACTGCCCATACTTGAGAGGTTGTAGGATGCAATCAGCATGGATTTTCTATTGGGTTTGCCAAGAACAGAAAGAGGTTTTGACCGAATCTTTGTGGTGGTGGATAGATTTTCCAAGATGGAACACTTTATTCCATGTCAGAAGGCCAGTGACGCAACTCACATTGAAAATATGTTTTTCAAAGAAGTTATTTGACTTCACAGCTTACCAAGGAGCATAGTTTCGGATGAAGACACCAAGTTCATAGGGAACTTTTGGAGGACCTTATGGAAGAAGCTGGGAACTAACTTGTCGTTTAGTTCGTCTTATCATCCTCAGATGGATGGACCGACCGAAGTGGTGAACATAAGTTTGGGAGACTTAATGAGAAGCCTGGTGATAGAACACCACATCCAGTGGGACAACATATTACCACAGGCAGAATTTTCTTATATCGACTGGGTTAACAGAAGCACAGGGAAAAGTCCATTTCAGATTGTTTATGGCATGCAACTGAGAATAATTTCTGAGTTGGGAGATTCAGAACAGACTGCGACTAGGAGCGCTAGTGCAGAAGATTTTGCAGAGGCGATGAAAGAACTTCACAGTCAGGTGAAGGAGCGATTGCAGAGTTCGAGCCAGGAATATAAGCGCAGAGTAGATCATCATAGGAGACAACTTCAATTTGAGGTTGGTGATTTAATTCTGGCACATTTGATAAAGGAAAGGTTCCCGAGAAGAACATATAATAAGCTGAAGATGAAGAAAATCGGACCATGTAAGGTCTTAAAGAAATTTGGGGCGAATGCTTGCGAGATTGAATTACCCGATGGGATCGGAATTTCTTCGATATTCAATATCTCGGATTTGTACCCATATAAGGGTGAGGAAGCAGGGATATGAAATGAGCAGCCAATGATCCAGTGGACAAAGCAGATGCCAGTTGCAGATAAGCCACAGATGGAATGCATACTGGACAAACGAGTGAGCAAGAAAACCAGGCGAAAGAAATACTTTGAATATCTGGTCAAGTGGAAGGGCCATCCAGTTGAAGATGCCAGCTGTGAGAACGAAGCGAGGATCCATAGGCATGGACACACCATATCCGAGCTCATGGATAGGAGCCCATGAAAATTTTCAAGTGAGGGAGTATGATGCAGGAGCATCTCAAGCGAGCCAGCGCGGAGACAACGGACAGTTAGAAAAGCACCCAGCACAAATTTTGAAATTACCTTAAAATTATTGTGCGATCTTAAATGAGATAATTAAGAAGAAGCACCCTTGTATAATGTAAACGGACCTTGAGCAATTCACTCTCATCCTTAGTAGATAGAAGGCATTTATGGTAGTTAATGCCAATAGGTAGAATTGAATGTGTAGATTAGACAGTTTTAGAGCGCAAGAGGGAAACGGGATATAGACACCATCATTGTATATTGTAACATTATTCTGGAGAGCATAGAAGAGAAGCAGAGAGAGAGAGCGTGTAGTAGACTCCATGTACATAAGTTCTGAATTAATACAAAAAAACTGTGATTCAGACTCATGGTGTTCATATATTCTTTGTGTATGCATCTTTGAATCTTATGCTCATGAATGTTTTACTCTTTCTATCATGCAAATTTCTTTTATGCTATGTATGAATGATTTCTTGTTGAATTTTGAAACCTGAGAGGAAAGGGAAGAGAAATGAGTTTCAATTGTTTCTCTATCTGAGCAAGAGTTCCTGCAAGGAGTGTAGTTGAATTGTCCGCAAGGAGTGCATCGACAAGGTGTTCAGAGGGTTGTCTCTGAAAGCTCAGGAGAGATACATTTGTTCTCATTTCCACAGAAGTGTAGTCAGGCACAGGATCCGTGCAAGGAGTGCGCAGGCTGAGTAGAGTCTCAAATTTTCGAATCTGAGCGGAGAATTGAGAGACTACTGCTCCAGGTGCACGCAGAGTCGAAGAAGTTCAACACTTGAAAGTGTTCGAAAGTCGGCCGCAAGGAGTGCATGTAAGAGTTTTTAGGAAGGCTCAAAGTTGGAGAAAACTCAGGAGGAATTAGACCTTCGAAGGAGTTTGAAGGAAGGCGTAGCGACGTCGAACCGTAGAAGGACGAGTTCCGCGGGGAGAGACACTTTTTCTTAGTTAGCGCAGAAGTTCTCAGGGAAAGAGATGAACGTTCGGATTTCTCTGAGGAGGATCCGCGAAGTCTCGTGAGCCGTCAAATCTCATGGAGGAGCAGTTAAATCTAAGCTCAGGAGGAATAGGACCGTAGATCCAAGCCACAAGGGTCGTTGTATTCGCAAGCAGATTCCCATTTCGGGATTTCGTAGGTGGAAATCCCATAAACTTTGCAACGGGAATTGCGATATCCCAAACTGCGAAGTCCTGAAGGCTAAAAGGACATGTGGGGTTAGAGGAGTCAGCGAGGTGGACAAGTGGCACACTATCGACGTAGAAGTCAATTTAGTTGACCGTTTCGGAGTTTCTTGGAGTGAAGTTCCGAATTCATTACATTAGGATTTGCGATATTGTGAAGTCTGAAGTCCAGATAGAAGTAAAGTGGCATTGAAAGGTCAACCTTGTGAGCGCGTCGGAATTTCAGAAAATCGGGTTTCGGGAATCGCGGGATTAAGTTCTTTGACATCACGACCGCCGAAATCGCGATAAGGAAAAGTCCGAAGGAGAAAGAGGAAGGGTCAGCGTTGACTGTTTTCGGGTTTTGGAGATTGAGGGATAACACGCTCAACCACCGGATTCGCGGAAGTGCAAAGTACTATTTCCCGAAGTACAAGGGGGAATCCTCGAAGTTAGTTGTGGGTGCAGATTTCCCGAAAGGGAAATAGAGGAGTCATTTCCAAGGACTCTTCGGGCTAGTGGAAGGAGAAAGATCCTGTGTACGTAACCTTCCAATCCGTATGTTGGGGAGGGCTGCATCATCATTTTTGGTATCAGAGCACATAAATATTCTTTGCTTTTTGTAGCAGAGAAAAAGAGAATTCACCATGCCGCCAAGGAGAAGGGATAGAAAAACACTTGATCCACCAGAGAAAAGGGAAATGCCGAGGAGAAGAGGTAGGAAGATGACTGATCCAGCCATGGAAAAAGAAATGTGTGATCTACGCACTAGACTTGAGGACATGGAGAAAACACAGAGATGCACAGTCAATGTTGGGGTTCTAAGTGATTCCGAAAGTGAAATTGAGGCTGAACATGAAGAAGAAGTTGCAGCTGAAGATGCAGCAAACAAACGTTTGATTAGAGTTATTGTAAGAATGGGTGCAAGAGAGAAAATGGACATTCCAGTTTATGAGGGAAATCTGGATGCAGAGGAGCTTCTAGACTGGATTAGAGCTCTAAACACATACTTTGACTATGAAGATGTCGAAGAAGACAATAAGGTCCAGCATGTTGTCACTAGATTGAAGGGACATGCATCATTATGGTGGGATGAACTACAAGCTGACAGACGCTACAAGGGCAAGAAAAAGATCAAAATCTGGGACAGAATGATCGTGAAGATGAAGGAGAAATTCATCCCCAGGGATTATCAGATTACTCTGTTCAGGAGGATGCAGAACCTGAGACAGAAGCTGATGACAGTGAAAGAATACATTGAAAAATTCTACAAGATGAACATCAGGGAAGGTCATCGGGAAAGCGATGATGAGAAAGTTGCCAGATACATGAATGGCTTGAGATATGACATTCAGGATGAGATGAGCATGATAACCATCTAAACAGTGGAATATTCTTATCAGATGGCTCTAAAAGCGGAAGAGAATCTGAGTCGAAAGCAGGGTCAAAAAGGTTGAGGCAGAAGTCAGCCCAGAGGCAAATCAGTTGCCCAGGATAAATATCAGAAGCCCAAGGAGGACTGGAATAAACCTCATACTCGAACTGAGAGAGGTGGAACCTCACAGAGAGGGCAGCATACCGAACAGAGGGGAGATTATGTTGATAATAATACTTTTCCTCGTACTAGAGGTAGAGGAAAAGGAAGAGGTGGAGTAATAACATGCTTCACATGTGGAAAGAATGGGCACAAGTCTTATGATTGTCCAGATAAAATGAAAGAAGGTGGAGAGACTCATATCGCCGAAGCAGAGAGCCGAGATGTTGAGGCGGAAGATCGTTGATGATGCGAAAAGTTATTTTGACACCAGAGAAGGAGGTGGAGAGTTCATTCCAAAGAACCAGACTTTTCTGAACTACTTGCAAAACCAAGGACAGGGTATGAAAGGTCATCATGGATAGTGGTAGCACAGATAATCTCGTTTCTACGGAGATGGTAGAAAAGCTGGAGTTGGAGACAATTGATCATCCAAGCCCATACAAAGTTTCGTGGCCACAAAAATAACATCAGGTAACTGTCACTAAACAGTGTTTAGTTGAATTTAAGATAGGAGGATATAATGATAAGATATTATGTGATGTCATTCCTATGGATGTTTGTCATCTATTGTTGGGTAGACCATGGCAATATGACAAGAATGTGATTCATGATGGGAGAATGAACACATACACCCTAGAGAAGAATGGAAGAACTCACATGTTGCTTCCAATCAAGGATAAGGAGGTGAAACCAAAAGTAAGCAACATTGTACTTCTCATGAGTGGGAAGGAACTTTCTACAGAAGTCAAGAAGAAGGAAGAACCGCAATTCATTGTGGTCAGGAAACCGAAGATTTTTTTGACCAGCACAAGAGTAGATGATTTACCAGAAGAGGTTCAGGAACTATTGGAAGAGTTCGCTGACATAGTAGTGGACGAACTACCTCGTTCGTTGCCACCGATCAGAAGTGTGAGTCATCATATTAATCTCATACCAGGAGCCAGTTTTCCAAACAAAGTTGCGTACAGATTGGTGTCGCAAGAGAATGAAGAGGTCAAAAGACAAGTCCAGGATTTGTTGGACAAAGGATTGGTCAGGGAAAGATTAAGACTATGTGTTGTTCTGACAGTACTCAGTCCGAAGAAAGACGGAGGCTAGAGGATGTGTACTGACTCAAGGGCGATTAAAAAGATAACCATTAGGTACAAATTTCCATTGCCAAGGATGGATGATCTGATGGATTGCTTGAGTGGAGAAAATTATTTTTCAAAGATTGATTTGAAAAGCAGTTATCATCAAATCCACATGAAAGAAGGTGATGAGTGGAAGACAACATTCAAAACAAACGAAGGGCTATATGAATGTCTTGTTATTCCATTTGGCTTAACAAATGCACCAAGTACCTTCATGAGGTTGATGAACGAAGTCCTGAGGGAGCTCATTGGAAAATTTGTTATCGTATATCTGGATGACATACATGTTTTCAGTAGAACAGTGGCAGAGCATCTGAAACATTTGGATACAGTGATGCAGAAGCTACAGTAGGAGAAGTTGTTGATAAACATGAAGAAATCCTCATTCATGAAGACATAACTCATTTACTTGGAATTTGTTATTTCTGCAGATGAGTTGAGGATGGATCCAGATAAGGTGGAGGTAATCAAGAATTGGCCATCACTGAAGAATGTCTTTGAGGTGAGAAGTTTTCACGGATTGGCTAGTTTCTACCGAAAATTCATCAGGAATTTCAGTGGAATTAGTGCACCGATGATGGACACAATGAATAAAAGACACAAGTCTTTTCACTGGACAGAAGAGGCTGAGAAGAGTTTTAATCTGTTGAAGAGGAAGATCACGGAACAACCAATTATGTTGTTGCCGGATTTCCAAAAGACTTTTCAAGTGAAATGCGATGCAAGTGGATTCGCAATAGGGGCAGTCTTGAGTTAGGAGGACAGGCTGATAGCATACTTCAGTGAGAAGTTGAATGAAGCGAAAGTGAAATACTCAACTTATGATAAGGAGTTTTATGCTATTATTCAGGCATTGAAGAAATGGAGGCACTACTTGATCCCGAAAGAGTTTGTCTTATACAGTGACAATCATGCATTGCAGTTTGTGGCTCAACAGGAAAAGTCGAATCAGAGACATGTAAAATGGGTTGAGTATATGCAAAATTTCACTTTTGTGATAAAACATATTTCTGGTACTATTAACAAATTTTTTGATGCTTTAAGCAGGAAGTGTTTGCTATTGCAAGAGTTCAAAGTCAAAACGTTGGGTTTTGATGATCTCAGGGACATGTACAAGGATGATCCAGATTTTAAAGAAGCGTATGAAGAAGCTGAGAATCCAATTCTCAGAGATAGAAGCCAATGGACAAAATACATGATCCAGGAAGGATTACCGTTTAAAGGTAATCAACTGTGTATTCTGAAATGATACATGAGGGAGAATTTGTTGAAGGAGAAACACAGTGGAGGATTGGCAGGGCACTTTGGTCACGAAAAGACGTTCGCAAAATTGAATGAGTCATATTTTTATCCAGGAATGGGAGCAGACGTCAAGAGATTCGTGGACAAATGCAAAATTTGCCAACATTCAAAGGGAAGAAGACATAATGCAGTTTTTTATCAACCATTGCCCATACCTGAGAGGCCATGGGATGCAATCAACATGGATTTTGTATTGGGTTTTCCAAGAACACAAAGAGGTTTTGACTCAATCTTTGTGGTGGTGGATAGATTTTCCAAGATGGAACACTTCATTCCATGTCAGAAGGCCAGTGACGCAACTCACATTACGAATCTGTTTTTCAAAGAAGTTATTCGACTTCACGGCTTACCAAGGAGCATAGTTTCGTAACGAGACACCAAGTTCATAGGGCACTTTATGAGGACCTTATGGAAGAATTTGGGAACTAACTTGTTGTTTAGTTCGGCTTATCATCCTCAGACGGATGGACAGACATAAGTGGTGAACAAAAGTCTGGGAGACTTACTGAGAAGCCTGGTGACAGAACACCACAGCTAGTGGGACGACATATTACCACAGGCAGAATTTGCTTATAATGACTCGGTTAACAGAATCACAGGGAAAATTCCATTTCAGATTGTTTATGGAATTCATCCAAGAGGAATTTCTGAGTTGGGAGATTCAGAACAGACTGTGAATAGGAACGCTAGTGCAGAAGATTTCACAGAGGCGATGAAAGAACTTCACAGTCAGGTGAAGGAGCGATTGCAGAGTTCGAGCCAAGAATATAAGCGTAGAGAAGATCAACATAGGAGACAACTTCAGTTTGAGGTTAGTGATTTAATTCTGGCACATTTGAGAAAGGAAAGGTTCCCGAGAGGAACATATAATAAGTTGAATATGAAGAAAATCGAACCATGTAAGGTCTTAAAGAAATTTGGGGCGAATGCTTACGAGATTGAATTACCCGATGGGATCGGAATTTCTCCGATATTCAATATCTCAGATTTGTACCCATATAAGGCTGAGGAAGCAGGGATACGAAATGAGAAGCTAGTGATCCAGTGGACAAAGCAGATGCCAGTTGTAGATAAGCCGCAGATCAAACGCATACTAGACAAAAGAGTGAGCAAGAAAACCAGGTGAAAGAAATACTTTGAATATCTGGTCAAGTGGAAGGGACATCCAGTTGAAGATGCCAGCTGGGAGAAAGAAGCGGGGATCCAGAGGCATGGACACACCATACGCGAGCTCATGGATAGGAGCCCATGAAAATTTTCAAGCGAGGGAGTATAATGCAGGAGCATCTCAAGCGAGCCAGCGCGGAGACAATGGACAGCTGCAAAAGCGCCCAACAAAATTTTTGAAATTACCTTAAATTTATTGCGCGATCTTAAATGAGATAATTAAGAGGAAGCGCACTTTTATAATGTAAATGGACCTTGAGAAATTCGCTCTCGTCTTTAGTAGATAGAAGGAATTTATGGTAGTTAATGCAAGTAGGTAGAATTGAATGTGTAGATTAGATAGTTTTAGAGCGCAAGAGGGAAACGATATATAGACACCCTCATTGTATATTGTAACATTATTCTGGAGAGAATAGAAGAGAAGCAGAGAGAGAGAGCGTGTAGTAGACTCCATGTACAGAATTTCTGAATTAATACAAAAAAGCTGTGATTCAGACTCATGGTGTTCATATATTCTCTGTGTATGCATCTTTGAATGTTATGCTCATGAATATTTTACTCTTTTTGTCATGAAAATTTCTTTTATGATATGTATGAATGATTTCTTGTTGAATGTTGAAACCTAACAGGAAAGGGAAGGGAAATGAGTTTCAATTGTTTCTCTATCTGAGCAAGAGTTCCTGCAAGGAGTGTAGTTGAATTGTCCGCAAGGAGTGCGTCGACAAGGTGTTTAGAGGGTTGTCTTTGAAAGCTTAGGAGAGATAGCTTTGTTCTCATTTCAACAGAAGTGCAGTCAGGCACAGGATATGTGCAAGGAGTGCGCAAGCCGAGTAGAGTCTCAGAGTTTCGAATCTGAGCGGAGCATTGAGAGACTGTTGCTGCAGGTGTGCATAGATTCGAAGAAGTTCAACACTTGAAAGTGTTTGAAAGTCGGCCGCAAGGAGTGCGTGTAAGAGTTTTCAGAAAGGCTCAAAGTTTGAGAAAACTCAGGAGGAATTAGACCTTCGAAGGAGTTTGAATGTAACATCCCGCTCTGGCGCACATACCAAACTTATTCTTTGAGGACACTTGCCCGCAAGTGATCTGGATTTATATGATGATAAAACTTTTCTTTCATTATGATGCTTTGAGTTATATGACAGGATGTTTTTACTACCTTG
>ML793692.1:968305-979541 GCA_009831015.1 Picea engelmannii
ATTCTGATGTTCATCCTGGTTGTTTCCTTGTTTATACGCACACACTCACACTTCAAAAAAAAAAAAAAAAAAAAAAAAAATTTCGCACCTGGCACTAGTGTGGTTGTCGTAACGAGGCGGTTCGTTACATTGAAGGAAGGCATAGCGACGTCGGACTATAGGAGGACGAGTTCCGTGGGGAGAGACACTTTTGCTTCATTCGCGCAAAAGTTCTCAGGGAAAGAGACAGACGATCGGAGTTCTCTGAGGAGGATCCGTGAAGTCTCGTGAGCTGTCAAATCTCACGGAGGAGCAGTGAAGTTACAAAAAGTGCTTCGAAAGGTTCTAAGCTCAGGAGGAATAAGACTGTAGATCCAAGCCACAAGGGCCATTAGATTCGCAAGCGGATTCCCATTTTGAGATTTCGTAGGTGGAAATCATGTAAACTTTGCAACGGGAATCGCGATATCCCGAACCGCGAAGTCTCGAAGGCTAAGAGGACAGTGTGGGGTCACAGGAGTCGGCGAGGTGGACAGGTGGCACACTATCGGCGTAGAAGTCAATTTAGTTGACCGTTTCAGAGTTTCATGGAGTGAAGTTCCAAATTCATTGCATTAGGATTCGCAATATTGCGAAGTCCGAAGTCCCGATAGAAGTAAAGTGGCGTTGAAAGGTCAACCTTGTGAGCGCGTTGGAATTTCAGAAAATCAAGTTTCGGGAATCGCAGGAACAAGTTGTTTGACATCGTGACCGCTGAAATCATGATAAGGAAAAGTCCGAAGGAGAAAGAGGAAGGGTCAACATTGATTGTTTTCGGGTTTTGGAGATTGAGGGATAACATGCTCGACCACTGATTTCGCGGAAGTGCGAAGTCCGATTTCCCGAAGTACAAGGGGGAATCCTCGAAGTTAGTTGTGGGTGCATATTCCCCGAAAGGGAAATAGAGGAGTCATTTCCAAGGACTCTTCGGGCCAGTGGAAGGAGAAAGATCCTGTGTACGTAACCTTCCGACCCATGGGTTGGGCAGGGTTGCGTCATAATATAGTGTGATGTTTACCTTCTTGAATTTTGTTGGTTTCTTTTAGGACAACCCTATATGTGGAAACATCATGTTTTTTATGACTCAATTCCTCATAATGTTATTATTAATTAGGTAGGCCATCAGGGTACCATAGGTATTCCCAACTACTGTTTTTCCTTTATCTTAGTAAAGCAAAGCTAAAAGGTATTCTCTCAGTCTAGAAAATTTGTCCTCTTCCTGGCTTGGTCAAAAAGTGAATGGAAGATCATTATGACCACCACCACCTCATCAAAGGACATCTCTACACAACAAAATAAGGTGGATAATATTGTATAGGAATACAAAGATGTTTTTTCTTCCCATATGGGGGTGCCTCTTCATTTTCATATCAAATATTCAATTTAATTGATACCTTGTGCTCCTTTTCCTATTGGCCCAATATACAAATTTTCTCTTATGGAGAATGAGGAAATAAAACATTGAATTCATGAGCTCATCCAAAAGGGACACATTCAAACAACATCCTCACATTGTGGGAGCCCAATCATATTGGTGTAGAAGAAGGATGGGACATACATTTAATATTTATTTATTATATATCCCTAAACAAAATAATTGTCAAGAACTGGTACTTGATCCCTCATATTAACGATCTTCTTTATAATCTTAAGGGTTCCAAGCTCTTTAGTAATATTGAGCTGAATTCGAGATACCACCAGGTCTCGATTGAACCAAGTGATGTAGGGAAGACCTCCTTCAAGTATAAAGAAGGCCTTTTTGAATGGTTGGTCATGCATTTTAGCTTCAATAATGCTATGACACCATTCATTAGGATTATGGCTGATATCTTGTTGTTGTTCACAAACTATTTTATGGTCATATATTTGGATGAAATCCTCATCTTAAACAAAACTTGCGACAAAAATTTGCAACACATTCAGTAGATCCTTAAGACTATCTAGAAATAATAGAATTTATATGGAAATATAGAGAAATTATCATTTGGCATGCAAATAATTCACTCAAGATGGACATTTGATGGCCTATCATAGTGAGACACTCTCTGATATTATTTGTAGGTGTCCCACATATGAAAAGGAGATGCAATCCATTGTGCATGCATGATAACAATGGAATAATTATATTATGGGAAAGGAAATGATCATCCACACTAATCACAAGCCTCTAAAATTCATCAAAACTAAATAAAAGTTATAGAATGATTGCCATTAGAAGTGGTCTATGTACTTGCAACAATTCTACTTGAACATTAAGTACAAGAAGGGACACAAAAACCATGTTCCAAACTTCCTCATCTAGCCCAAAATTATGGCACTAACTATGGTTCTTAACTCCCATGGGAACGATACCTCCAAGTGGCCCCAATTATACGAAAATGACCTCGACTTTGCTACTACATATGAGACACTATGAGTTGGTAAACAAGTTCCATAATTTCACCTCTCTGATGCAATTTTGTGCTATCTAAATCATATTTTTGTTCCTTGAAGAGAGCATGCAATGATAATTTGGGAGGCACATTACATTCAAGTGGTAGGGAACTTCGGTGTGGAGTAGATAGTGGCATTTCTTAAGAAGTATTTCTAATAGTGAAAACTTTGACATGAAATCTACAAGTATATCAAATTGTGCACTACATATGCCATTTTGAAGCTTATCATCAAAAAGAAAGGGTTGTACACTCCTCTACCTAATGATTTTGAATCTTATCATCAAGAAGCATGGTAATGATTATGTAATTTTGGTTTTTGATCAGTTCTTAAGATGACCATTTTGGCACCATGTAAGAAGAGTATCATAGCCGAAGCCACTACTAAGACATTCTTTGAGTTTTTTTGGGTTCATTTTGGGATGTCATGGAACATTATTTCATATAGGGATAGTAGGTTCCACAATACCTTCAAATCTATCATGTGGTTTCTGATGGATACCATGATGACCAAATCAACAACCATTCACCCCAAAATAGATGGACAAATATAAGTATTTGATATGATTATTTTGCCTATATTGCACATGTACAACTCCAAGTATCTACATACATGGGATAAGAGTCTTCCATATGTTCATCATAGTTATAATATATCCGTCCGCAACTCTATTGGACATATCCCATTTCAGGTGTGCTTGGGGTTCCATCCATTCTCCCCCACCATATCCGTTTTCAGTTGTACTTGGGGTTCCATCCATTGTCCCCCATTGACTTAAATTTTCCCATTGAATCTTCAAAAGAATAGTACTACCATGGTTATACTAATGAATATAGAGTATAAAAAATCATTGAATAAATCGAACACATCCAACTATAGGTTCATGATATCCTACAAACAATAAATTCCAAGAACAAGTAGAAACATGACAAACATCACGTTCCACATATGTTTCAGGTTAGTGATAATGTGTGGTTTCATTTGGAGAAATATAACTGCATAGACCCACACAAGAAGCTCAAACCTCTCCTCTATGGGCGTTATACCTCCACAAACATTGTGGGTGAGAATTATTTTGAATAGTATTCCCCCTTTCCTTGGCTTACACCCAATATTTAATGTGGATCTTGTTCGATCATATTTTCCACCCCTATTTGAAACCACATAGGTGGTTGAGCATTTGTCCCTTATATAATTCAATCCTAGCTACATTGAGAAGGCTCTAATGGATCAAATCATGGACAATAAGATGAATGGCACCTTCCAGTAGAACATGCAACTCTATTTGGATGTCAAAGAAATACAACTTCTTCTAATTAGGTAACTTGATGCAATGGGGACCATTTCTTCCTAAGGGGGAGAACTAATCAAGGTGGACATTGGTGGAAAACCACCTCTTCCACTGACTAAACATGGGTCTCCATCTTGGTATCTTTTTTATCTACAAGTGTTTGGGTCCTAAACTTATAGGGTTGTTTTGAGGCCTTAAATGATGTTTATTTTTCCATTCATGTGCTTGGGGGTTCCATGGCATGCCCATGAATACCAAAAATTGTAATTATTGGTTAGATATTTCAAACAAGCTATTGTTCCAAACAAAGCTTGTGTGAAAAATTTGTGTCCCAAGAAATTAATGTATCAATAAACCACCTCAAGGCCAATAATCCTTTTGGTGCTTCATCTCCTAGGGTTAGAGTTTTGAATATTTATATTTCATTACTTTTTGTTAAAAGGAAATTTTGTCCTCTTATATGTTCTATTGAAAATGAGCATAGCCAACAGCTCTATCTTTAGAGATCAGATACCATAATTCTAGTTAGTTTGTATTTCTTTGCATTTCACAATCTTTATATTTTCATTTATTAATAGAATATAGTCATGATTGTGTTATTGTGCTCCGTGCAATATTTCTATGTGTGTGTTTACATTAATATTCCTTCCCTTCATTTTGTTCTTTATACAATTCAAATCATGGAGTTTCAAGAAAATCCTAGAGGGCCAAAATCCTAACACCAATTGATGGTTTAGGCATGCAAAAACCCTAACCATAACCCTCAATTGCTATGAGGATATGCTAAATATTGATTCACTAGGAAAAGAAGGGGTTACATTATTTTTGTATTCTTATTGTTCCATAGTTGAGTAGAGCATCTAGGAGGGGGTTATTAGAGCATAACAGAGGAGTTAGAAGATTTTTTAGAATCCATTCAGGAAATAGTGTCTATGGAAACTCCATAGCGAGTGCCCATTTCTTTGTACTTACATTTATTAACTAATAAAAAGAGAGTAGATCATAGGCTTCACCTTCTAGCTAGGTTTTCTCCCATATTAGGTTTCATGGGTTGCATCTTCTATTCATTTTGATGTAGGAGCATCTTACCTCTAAAATCTAGTGCCTTTGACAAGACCTAACAGGTCTTCATTTTACTAAGGGAGTTGGTTCCCTAAGGTTTCATTTGTTGTATTTTCCTATGTGTTGTTGATTTGTATAAGAGAGACATAGTATAGGGTTGTTAATAAGTTTGAGGATTGATAAATTGTAATTGGATCTAATTGTAAGAAGAGATCTTTATACTTTGATAGGAGTTGAGAGATATTAGGATTGAGGTAGTCTCATGAGGGTTTTTTGCATCTCAAGGATCCACAGGGATTTTATTTGAGATATTTGTGGATCTAAATATTGATTTAGGGAGAATCCTTAGGATCTGAAAAATTTATGTTCAAAGTCTTATTATTTATATTGTACAATCCTAAGTGGAATAGGTAGGCGCAAAATAGGATTTCAGGCCATAGAGAGGTTTCAATTTCATTAAGAAATTACTCCATGAAAGAGAGAGGCCTATTGAATGAAATCCAGGAAAAAAGCCACGAAATGCCTTATGTAATTATATGCACATGATATGCATTGAATGAGAAAGAAAATACTTTGTTTTGAGTATGATTGGTTGTGGGAACCTTCTAATGATTGATTTTGTGATTGTTACAAACCTTTGTATGTTGTATTGAGGGTGTGGAATTGCATGTTATAATCCTCTATTCATTATTGTGTGTTTAGAATCCATGCAAGGTTGAATATATGTAGGTTCCATAATTAAGACAAGTCTCTGATAAAGGAGGATCAAAGATGACGGTTGATCATTGAAGTGGCCAATGCCATAGTGGGTTAATTAATCCTAAAGAATGAGGTATTTCTCCCTAAATTATCCTTGGATGTAGAAACCTCTGGAGTGCCTATTGTAGGTTTTGGGGATCAAACTTCATATCTACATATCAATTGAGAGAGTTACAGTAATCGTTACTCGTTGAAGAAGGGTGAATATGAGTCGTTGTATTTGATAATCCAAAACACAAGGATCGTCGGATTAAGGATAATTGTGTAGGATCAGAGGACAACCTCAATCATTGATCACATCAGGATCAATGATCAACATCACTTCAGATGGAGAGTACATGGAGACCGTGGATCAAGTGAGGGATTATTCTTGATCGTTAGATCGCAAAGTCTATGTAGGAGAATTGTTAGGTCCATATTTCTTAGTTGCAGGAACATGGTGATCATCAGATCGTGATCAAGGAGGAAATCAGTGGTTGAAATTTTTTTATCACGTAAAGTTACCCAAAATTTAATAACAAGGTCAATTTGTGAAAAGATGATAGCACTCCACGTGTCGTCTCTAGATCTTATCACATTTCCCAGGTAGGTTATGAATAAAACTTGTTAATGATGTGAAGGAGTTTGGATCGTTCATTCCAATGGTTGATTAGATTAAAACCATTGATCTAGGAAGTGTTGAGGTTAAGTGTGTGTTGGGTTAGCGCATGGACACAATTTTTGGTCACATGGGGAAAATGTAGGAACTAAGGTTTAAGTATGTTGTTGTATTAAGTGCTTGTTGGTTTAGGTTATTATCATGAAATCTATTCTTTGAGAAACATTATTTAGTGCTAGAGTACTCAAAGGGGTAAGTCCAAATTATGACTCAAGGTCAAATGAAAGAGAAGGATCTAATTTCTCGATGACTGTGATCTACAATCAAAATGGATAAAAAGGATATTTGGCCCACTTGATACTATTAGAACCTAATGGTAACCATTGTGTGCATATAGAACCTATTAATTGATGAGGATATGAGTTTGAGCCTATTTTATAGTGCATATGATAGGTTTGCAGACTCTTAGAGATATTAATCCTTGGACAATCTAGTTGTAGACTTATAGAGAAACCTAAGAATATAAAAGCTTCCATAATGTGGGTTAGACCTGGTAACATGCTATCATTTGGTATCAGTGAAATTTAATTATATTTGACTACTGAATAAGAAACATAGCAAGTGTTCTCTTGGAATGCAGTTGATGTAGATCTGATTGCATAGAGTAGTTCAAATTGGTGAATCTGATTGATTCGAAAATCGAAGCTTAGCAATTACACACTATAACCTCAATTTAATCAAGACCTTTTTTCTGACGGTGCATGTGAATATAAAGGCAACAAAGACTTGAATAATTAAAAAAATGATATATAACACAAGAATGCAAACCATCAACCAATTGTACACAAGAAGTTGATAACAAAGTTCGGCAATCTTGCCTACGTTTTCGGGCCTTTGTCTTGAGTGAGGGAGGATTTCTCTATTCAATATTCAATGCTTTGCAATCTGCATTAAAATTACATCATATAGGGCTCTGAATGACTAGTTGTATTCTTCTCTATTTCAAAAACCTGATGCAACAGACGACACTGAAAATGGAGTAATAGAACTCTCGAAAACTGCCTCCAAAGCTCAGCTACTTTGTACTGCTCAAGACTACTTGACCTTGGCTTCAATATTCTTTGATGATTATTGCTTGTTTAAAACCTCACAATGGATTGGTTTATATATACATGAGGTAGAGGGATCAAATCCCAACATCCCACCTTTCTTGGCACTCAATTTGGCCCAATATCCACCAAGATATGGCCAAATAACCAAAACTGGTTAATAAAATCAATAAAAAATCATAAAGGTAAGGTCAAAACCCACTTTATGCCAAATAATAGGGATAATCCCCCCAAGATGAGCATGCACCCCTATGTATGGTCATATGGTTGAGCTTCTCGGATTCAAATGCTAATTCATAGCCATAACTCCCACGCATATGGTAAGGGATCCGAACTAAAGCGCATGGCCCCCACGCCCACATACTTAACAACACTTTACATAAAACTTTGTGGACTCTCTATAACAAGTCATATAGTAGTGCAATGGCATACAAATTATTCCCAAGTCGTAGCCTACCTTGGAGTTCATGAGCTCAAAACTTGTGGAGACAATAATTTTTATAACAACCAAACAAGCCAACCACTTGGTGCCACATGGAAACCCAAGTCTGGGCCATATGGCACCTCCTTATTCATTGGACTGATGCCACTTGTCAATCAATGATTCATCCATGTGTTTGCTCCATACCTAGCCTTTCAGAATTTTTTCCATGTGAGCACACCTGCCGCATCATCACCATACCTACCACGTGTCATGTTGTACAGACTGCCACGTGTCCAAATTTTATTGGTCCAAATCAGCCCCTAAAAACGCCAAAAATGACTGTCACGTGGAACGTCATGGTGTTGCAACATGTCCTGCTAATGTCATGCTGATGTCATCTATCCTGCTAACGTACTACTGACATCAGTAGTATGGACTGTTGACTTTGACTTTGAATTTGTATTAGTTTGACCTGAACTTCAGATCGCGATATCAGGAGCATACGACGTTTTTTTGAGCCTGTTCAAGTTGCATTGGGTTTGTATTGACAAGGACTACACACAGGTCCAATTTGACATCATTCTGAGAACATTGATTTTTAGGCTTTTCAGAGCCCTATCAAGCTCGTGGATCCAAATATGGATCATCGATAGAACAAAGAACTGAACAAGAATTGAAATTCTTGTGTTAATTTCAAGAAGTGGGTATAGTTGGAGACATAGGGGTTAATTAACATGCATGTTCATGAAAAGGAAGTTGATTAAGAAACTATATCGAAGAAGGAAGAGATATTGAAGGAAAATGTGATATGTTTTTAATCCTAACTCTGGTTTTGAGATTGTTTGTAGGTTAGAAGTAGAAAAGAAGGATTTGATAGCATCTATGACAGCAAGGAGAGTTTTAATAAAGGACCATTTATTTTCTTGAGGAAAGATCATGTGAGCTCTTAGAGAAGAGAAAGAGAATTGTGGAAAGGAACTTGATAATTCTAGATGAGGTTGGAATGGCAAGGACAAGTTGAATGCTCTAATAGAAAGAAAGTTGATCTACGGAATTTGAGAGGATGAAGGAGCTATCAAGTAGTTTCTAAGAGAGAGATAACCACATGCATACTAGAGAACCAGGTTATGGAGAAGGCTTGGTAAGGTTTGGGTAACAGGCTAATGAAGAGAGCTTGTTACAAAGATTGGAGTGCAGTACACAAGTGGAAAAAGTAAAGTCCATAAAGGGAGATGAAGATAATTGCTATTGATGCTCATTGCAAAGATTCTGATAGGAGCCACAATAGGAAAGAGGAATATTCCAAGGAAAATTGCATGAGAAAGAGGATGAGTTAAGAAGAGTATGAAAGAGAAATGGATGAGCTAAAGGAGAGGATCAATTTCATATATATGTTGCTACAAATGAATATTGTAGAGAACTAGAGACAAGGATGGAAAATGAAGAAGATAAAGTGGCCAATGATGCAACTGTTTGTGAAGTAGTTGAGGAACATATTGAGGAGCTTGGAGCACAGATTGAGTTTATGGGTGAAGAAGGAATAAATCAAATGAGTTGAGTTCAAACAAAGGCCATTAACAGAGGAATAAGTTCAGTTTTGTGAAACAAAGAAAGAAGATATCCTTTGTGAAGATGAGAGTGCAAGTCTCATGAAGTCTCATGAACTATTTGGAGAGTTTAGATCAAGATGAGGATACGATGACAAAAGAATAGATTAAGGATGAACAAACAAATATTTTTAAAACTAATATTTTGTGTGTGGTTTCATGATTTGTAGGTAATGAGAAATCATCTAAAGTTGTTGTGAAGAATAAGGACGAAAAATAAATGTATTCTTACATCCATGAGAGAGGAAAAAGTCGAAATTGTGTCATGAATATGGAGTATGAGACAACATTGTCTCATAAGGAAATCTAAGAGAACGACCATATACCATTGAACAAAGATATTGTTGACAGATAATTAGAGAATATCGTTGCTACATAGAGAAAATGTGTTTTGGCTCATGAGGATAGCCAAAGGGAAGTTGAATATAATCATTTAGATGTAATGATTACAAGATGGAATGAAGAGATTGAGCTACTGGAAGAATTTATGAGGAAACATGATTTAGAAGAATGAAGTATGGCTAGTAGAATAGCATGTTCACACATTGCTAGCAATAATGAAGAAATTATTTTAGCATCTAATGAGACAAAGGTAAATTTAATTTTCAAATTAAATTAGAGTATGCGGGAATAATAGAGATTAATGAACATCGAGTGGGAGTAGCATCAAAACTTTTTCTCGAAGATTAAATCAGACCTCGAATTCAACATTTAGAGTTGATAACTTTTGAGGAAGAAATCATATTTTTGGAGGAATGACTCGCTAAGAACATAGTAAATGAGGACTGCAAAGAACTCACATACATAACTAATTATGAGGAGAAGATTAAAATACCTTACAACATGGACATGGATGAAAAGGATATTAAGAATCCTGAAGACATAAATGAAAGGAATATGTAGTAGCAACTAGTGGATAGCAGCAGAAAAAACAAAGTATTTCAGTAACCACTGAGAGACAGTAGTAGCAAAATTCAACAAAGAGACATAAGTAAAGTGTAGAATGTGTGCCAGAAAAAGGACAAGATGGACATGGAGATTGAGATGATGAGAAATATGATGATGACACTATCTCAAAAGAGGCATACTAAAGTGAAGAATACATTCAACAACATAGTGCATATGAATGTACAAATATGCATCAACAGAGAAGGTGGAAAGAGGCGGAATCAGATTTGGGATCGAGGAAAGTTGCAGACAATCAAAACAAGGCAGAAAAGCAGTGAAGCAAGAGGAGAGATTTAGCACAATGTTTGGGATCCATATGGACACCAAATCAAACAGAACCATGATTAAGAGATCATGAAACATTATAACACTGGAAGTCTGGTGTAGGAGCATCCTACCTCCAAAACCTAGTACCTTTGACAAGATCGAGGGGGTCTTCATTTTATTAATGGATTTGGTTCCCTAAGGTTTGATTTGTTTTATTTTCCTATTTTCTATTGATTTATAGAAGAGAGACATAGGATAGGGTTGTTAGTAAATGTGAGGATTGATAAATTGTAATTAGATCTACTTCTAAGAAGACATCTCGAGAGTTTGAGAGGAATTGAGAGATATTAGTATTGAGGTATATTTCATGAGGGTTTTGTGGATCTCAAGGATCTTTAGGTATTTGAGTTGAGATATTTTTGGATCTAAAAGATCCTAAATATTGATTTAGGGGTAATTATTAGGATCTGAACAAATTTTGTTAAGAGTCTTATTGTTTATATCGTAGAAGCGTAAAAGGCATAAGTAGGCCCATAATAGTAGATCATTCCATAGAGAGGTTGACCATTCATTGAGATATTAGGCCAAGAAAGGGAGAGGCCTATTGAATGAAATAGAGGAAAAAAGGCACATAATTCCTTATGTAATTTTATGTATAGGGTATGCGTTGAATGAGAAAGAAAATACTATGTTTCGAGTATGATTGGTTGTGGGAACATT
>ML793693.1:23515-36568 GCA_009831015.1 Picea engelmannii
TCTTCTGAAGACAAACCATGAAAATTAGGTAATGCTGAGAGTGGAATGTTTTTCATGGGGGCTACTCCTCTGGGAAGATCGCCAATAGGAAATCCTAATGTAGAGAAAGATTTTTCATCATTTACCTCTCCTTCAGGACCTGCATGTTCTTCGTGATGCAATTCTTCATTGTACTCATCCATGTTTTCTGTCTTCTCCCTTGCTGTGCTTTCTCTGTCCTCAATGTTTCCTGTTGGCTTCTGGACTGTCTCAGGACTCCAAACTTCTTTCCCTATTCCAAAAATTGCTTGAAATGAAGGTTGGGACTTTTGTTTTCGAAGGTTTGGTTGTTGAGCAGCAGATTCAAACTTTGATATGATCTCGTCAATGTAAGTATTTCTTCCTCCCTTTCCTTTTCCCTTGCCACCTGTAGGGTCAGTATCTTTGGGGTCTTTCATGCAATCTTTATATATATAAAAAAAAAATCATAAGTGCTTTTGAAATCTATAGCTACCTTCCCCGGCAACGGCGCCAAAATGTTAGTCACTATAATTGCTTAATTAACTCAAACAATCAAGTGCTACATAAATTGTCAACCTAGGGAAGACTGTTTATTTCAAAGATAACCACGCACTATATATGCACAATTCCAAAAGAAAAATAGAGTTGTAGTAAAGGAAACTATATTAATCACACTTGCCTTGAATGTACTGAAGTTCTGATTGAATTACAGGAAAGCAAACTACCTTATTGCAGATCTTTAAAGATTAATCTAAAGAATCCTGGATTACATTAAAATAACAACTGCAACAGGAAAGAACAACTATTATGTAACCAGAGAACAGGACCCTTACTCTTAAGCAGGAACTTCAACACCTTATTTCTGATTAACACACTTTCATGAAAATAGTAATACAGAGAAGGTCGACTCTATCTAGCAGAGAACAGCACCATCTAATTCTTTCCTTTCTAAGCAGGAACCCTTAGCCCTATTTCTGACTAGCACACTTGTGAAAAATAATTGAAATCTACAGAGAATAGGACCTTCCAATCCCTTCCTTTCTAAGCAGGAACCCTCAACCCAGTCTCTGGCTAGCACACTTGCAGAAATGATTGAAATCTACAGAGAACAGAACCTTCCAATCCCTTCCTTTCTAAGAAGGAACCCTTAACCCAGTCTCTGGCTAGCACACTTGCAGAAATGATTGAAATCTATAGAGAACAGGACCTTATGATCCCTTCCTTTCTAAGAAAGAACCCTTAACCCAGTCGCTGGCTAGCACACTTGCAGAAATGATTGAAATCTACAGAGAACATGACCTTTTGATCCCTTCCTTTCTAAGCAGGAACCCTTAACCCAGTCTCTGGCTAGCACACTTGCAGAAATGATTGAAATCTACAGAGAACAGGACCTTCTGATCCCTTCCTTTCTAAGCAGGAACCCTTAACCCAGTCTCTGGCTAGAAAACCTCATAAAATCATCACACAAGATTTCTAATGAAAAGGATTATGAACTTCGTGAAAATAATGTAACATTCAATAAACTAAAGTTCTTAACAAGACAGAGTTCAGTAGTGTTTCAGCAAAGCAGAATTCATTAAAAGTAGTGTTTCAGCAGACAAAAGTTAATCAAGGCATAAACAGAGATTACACTAACACACTCTAAAACTAACGGGTGAATCTTGTGAAGAAGGTGGGCCCTCCCTTCTCACAAGATTCCCCTGAAATGAGAAGGCTAGAGAAAGATACTCAAAGCAGTCTTTTATTCATCTATCAAATATCACATTACAATCTGGAATTGAAGTACGTCCCTCTCTCTGAAGCTTTCTCAATATCAAAACTTGGATCCTTTCGAATGGTGATTTCCTCTTATTTAAAGAGGGAATCCCTTCGATACAATTGATCAAAAATTACAATGTGTATCTGGGTCCTATTCTTAGTCAGATCGACTTTCTAAACCAGAATAGGATGTCCTAGTCTCGCGCAATAGAATGCTATTGCAAGTGATGAATGAGATGTTGTTGTTATAACTGGAGTAACAGTTCCTTCTCGTTGCTGCTGATGTTGTTTCAGCATCGCAAATCGCGGGTTGTTTCAGCCACAGGATTTGCGCTTTGTTGTAAGGTTGTTGTTGATCGCTGACTATGTAATGGCTTCCTTTGTGTTTCAGCGTCGTCGGTCCTAGGATGTGTAATGGCTTCCTCTGTGTTTTAGCATCTGCGACTCTGGACTGTGTAACAGATCCGTGTTTCAACATCTGTGACTCTGGACTGTGTAACATCTCTGTGTTTCAGCATCTGCGACCCTGGACTATGTAACAACTCTATGTTTCAACATCCGCGACTCCGGACTGTGTAACATCTTTGTGTTTCAGCATCTGCGACCTGGACTGTGTAACAGCTCTGTGTTTCAGCATCTACGACCCTGGACTGTGTAACAGCTCTGTGTTTCAGCATCTGCAGTTTGAGCTATTTCAGCACTTATACATTTCTAATCAATGGTTAAGTACGAGAGTGATGTAAAATATTATGAAAAACAGATTAAACATATAGTAATGAGAAGGGACATTGTATACCTTTGGAATGATCAGATAAAGTGATAATATGAGTTTAAATATGGGTGATCGAGAGTGTAATAGTGGCAAAAAGTCTAGGCAAAAAGGTACATTGTGTGGTCCTAACACCTGCTTCTGCCTCTTCTTTCATAAATGACGGTATAATTGATTGTCTATGATGCACTAAAAAATTCCCTTACATATATAGAGATTGCCTCAACACTGCCATCTGAACCATCGGCAACAAAATTGTACATTGTACAATTAGACAACCTCTATTACAAGATGTGCTTCCTGGGTTAGCAAAATTTCCATATGAAGTATACATACAAAAAAAGACAAGAGATGTCTACATGCTCCGCGACTTTCGGGTCCATAGCAAATTTACCATAAATGAGGACAATGCAATACTGTATATCGACTGATTTTTTTTTTCATATCAAGCATTGGCAGGAAACGAAAAAATCTCATGTGTATCTGTCCATGCCACCCAATGAGGATATGAATAGAATTTGCCATGGAAAATTGAACAGGAAGTAAATAAGATTGTTCAGTCTAGAAATGGGAAGCATGAGGGAAAACCCCATACAAAGTATCCAACTGTGAATAAATCAAGCCCATCCTTTGAACCATCGAAATGGCTTGCTCCTCTGAATGAAACCATTAGGCATTTCCAATAATATTGGAAATTTGGCATTGTTAAACCTGGTAGTGATAGAACATAGCACTATCAGAAGCAAATGTTCATAGCGATCTTTCTTCATGATAAAATAGTAATCGACAAGTTTCTTGGTGCCCATTTGGGGGTTTGGTTATCGCTGGGCTACAATGTCGAATCTCTGTTGGTTCTGTGTTGTCATGTGTTTGACAGAATTTTGTTCATGTGCTTTCCTTCTATAGTTCAGGGTTCTCATGGGCTCGATTATTTTCTCATGGGAACATATACCACATGTAAGAGAAAACCAATGCCATGTGTGTTTTTTTTATATCAAATTGTTTGATGCATAGGTCGATGTGTACTGCTCTATTATAATAGTTTTTGGATGATATTTTTTCCTGTAGTAAGCATATTTCATCCGAGGTACTTTTTGGCTGAAAGGTTTATTTTTAATGGATTCCGTTAAAAAATACTTTTCGGCCGAAAGAATATTTCGACCGAAAACCTGCAAATGAGACTGTTTGCAGGAAACTGTGAATTCTCTCCATCTTACTTGAACTTTGGAGGTATCAAACTCATGGAAATACTATGAATTTAGTTTTGTAATTGATAACAACATTTTTAAAATTGAATCTACTTTCATTGGTTATAATTTGTTTTCATTTTCATTGTTTTTATCTAGTTTTATTTAATTTTATAAAAAAATCACTACATAATATTTTTAGGTGACATTATGATTTAGTGAAATGAAAAATACATATCTTTAAAAAAACAAAGTGGAAAATTATGGAAAATTTATATTCAAAATCCTTAAACTATTATATTCAAAAGGGTATTTTTAGATTTTACTTTTAAGTAAAAATTAAGATATATACATGGTGGGGGAAAACATGTGTTTAAAATATGCAACTTTTTCAAATTGGTCAACTTCAAAAAATTCTATAAATTATAATATTCATTCGTTAGATTCAAAACTATAGTCATCATAAAATAGAGTCTATGTAGATTGTTTCAGTATATTTCGTTTGTCAAAAAAAAAGTTTAATAATGGATACATTGTGGGGGGGAAACATTACTCATTATCTTTCCCTTCGTTTTTAAGGAACATACTGTCAAACAATTGTCAAATTGACATATCAAACCTCAATAAAAAAAAATTGAAAAATAGTCAGTAGAAAGCTAACAAAATTCTTCACAAGTTTAGTTTTTACTGTAAAGTGAAATTCTAAATAAAAAAATATACCTTTGTTTACCGGAAGTTGTCAAAACCCAACATTCTATATTGGATCGTTAATATTTTGGGTGATATTGAGAACAATTCTACCTTTAGAATGTTGGGGTTCCAAAGGATAGTGAGCCCCCAGAAGCACCCTAATATTCTATGCATTCCATCTTGCATCCATTTCATATTTTATGGGATATTCTCTTCATGATGCTCCCATCACATTTAGTTTATCGTAAAATTATTAGTTTTGCATTTTCTTGAGCGATCTTCTTTTGTAATAATCTTTGCTTGGATAGTGCATTCTGTTGATTTTTCAATAAGCTAGGTTTAAGCATAAAGTTCATTCCATTTTTATAATTTTACTTAAACCATAGACAATTTGTTGCAGCAACCAAGATCACAAGAAGAAACACCATGCACAAGTACACAAGAAGTATCCTAGGAAACCCTTCTCAACAAGGGAAGAAAACCCAACCAATTCTTTGCTATATTCTTCAAGAGAAAGACTTCTTTCACCATAAAATACTAGCACACAAAATGGTGCTCACAAACCCTAGAAGACTAGTGCCCAAGAGAGGTGTGCACTTTTTGTAAGAAGGAAGTACTTGCTGAAATTTCCAAACTCACACTTGTGATATGATTCCTCAATGGGGAATTTACCTTTACTTATATTAGACTGAACCTATCAACAATAGTTTCTATTGGCACAATAGGGTCGACCTCAATAACTCACAATATAATTAATAATCACCATTTTAATTATATTTTTCATTAATTATCTTTTATATTAAGGTGGGGCCGACCTGTACCCTTTACATTACAAATAGGGTTACAGGTAAGTCCAACTCTTGAAAAATATAACAAGGGATATCATACACCCACTAGTGCTCAACCACTAGGGGCACATCCATTTGTTCTTAGCCACAGGGATGTCCACATCTCTATCTCACTGCATCTCACAGGAGAACCACACTCACTAGTGCTCAGCCACTAGGATCACGTTCACTTGTGCTCATCCACAGGCATGTCCAACTCAACATATCTTCTTTCTCACTTCATTACATAGGAGAGTCATCTGGAGTTCATCATCTCAATTGTTTGCTGAGAGGAGGCTAATACATCGTTTCATCTATGTCTTAGAACGATGCACCGAGATCATGGGATTTTCCACTCGTTCACACGTGCTTAGCCACATGCATGTCCAACTCAACAGATCTTCTTTCTCACTGCGTTACACAGGAGAATCATCTGGATTATCATCTCAACTCTCTGTAAGGAGGAGGCCAACACAACATTCCAGTTGTGTCTTAGATAGGAACCACACACCCAACTCAAGGGCTCTCTCTCAGGTCTGTGTCCTTGAGGATGTCTCACATAGCTGTAATCATCAATACTCCCTCTCAACTAAGGAGGCATTCTCTATCAAGCCAAGTCTCTCACGAAAATACTCGAAATTTGTCTTGTAAAGCGGTTTGGTGAATATATATGTGATCTGCTCATGCGTAGGAAGATATTGCACATGTATTGTCTTCCTCTACACCATGTCTCTGATATAGTGATATTTTAATTCAATGTGTTTTGATCTATCATGAAACAAAGGGTTCTCAGAGATATTTACACAACTCTGGTTATCAAAATGAATAGTAGTAGGATCCATCTCATGATCAAATAAATCAGTCAGAATTTCGCGAAGCCATACTGCTCCACGAAGTGCTACACTCAATGCAATTTAATCTGCCTCTGTGGTACTCAATTCCATAGATTTATGTTTACTGCTACACCAGGAAACCATGGTTGATCCCAAAGTAAAGAAACAACTAGGGGTTCTTTTCTTGTCCACTTCACTCCCTACCCAATCTGCATCGACATATACCTGCAGGCTCAAGTCTACACTAGAGACATATCTTAGGCCATAACTAACTGTGCCTCCTAGGTATCTCAATACATGTTTTGATGCTATCGAGTGACTCTATCTTGGTCGGCTCACAAACTAACTAAGCACATTCACTGCATAGCATATATATGATCTGGTGTTAACCAGATACATCAGTGATCCAATCAACAAGTGTGGATCAATCTCTCCTGAATCAATATCACTCATCTTCTTCAAATCCATCACCATTGGTGTAGGAATGGATTTGCATTCTGTCATACTGAACTTTTTCAATATCTCCACAGTATATTTTCCTTGACTTTGGAAAATATTGTCTGTCCTCTACCATAATTCTAGTCCCAAGAAGCCATGCATCAGGCCTAAATCCTTCATTTCAAATTTAGCAGTCAATGCATGTTTTCATTCAATAATGAGTCTCTCTGAACCGGTGAGGAAAAGGTCATCCACATATAGGACCAATATCAGGCACTCATTTCCATCAATGTGATAATATAGGTTTGGATCAACAACACCTTTTATGAAACCCAAACTCATCAGAAATCCATCCATTTTCTTGTACCAAGCATGTGGTGCTTGTTTTAGTCCATATAGGGCTTTCTTCAACCTACACACATGAGATATTTTGTTGTGTATAACAAATCCTTCTGGATGCTTGATATAAACTTCTTCCTCAATTTCACCATTGAGAACGACTATTTTTACATCCATCTAATGTAGCTTCCAACCCATGGAAGCAACTAATGCAATGATAGAACAGATGGAAGTGTATCGAGCTACTGGAGAAAAAGTCTCATCATAGTCAACTCCCTCTACTTGTGAGAACCCTCTGGCTACAAATATCGCTTTTTATTTCTCGATGCTCCCATCAGCTGCATGCTTGATTTTATAAATCCATTTGGAAGTCACTACAGACTTTCTCTCTGGTCTTGGAACAATATACCATACATCATTTTTTAATATAGACTGATATTCTTCTGTCATGGAATCTTGCCATACTTGTTCACCTGAAGCTTCTCCATGACAAGATGGCTTGAAGTCAATGATGTGGGTCATGGATGAAAGGTATCTTGAAAATCTCTTTGGTCTCTTGCTCTCTCTGGTTGTTCCTTGAGGGTATTTATGTCCATCTTCTTCCTGTAGAGTTGGTCGGGCCCAAGAAGGCCTTTTATGTCCAACTGTAATATCTTTGGGCATGTCAATTGGAGAAACTGGATCGGATGGAACAAATGGATCAACTGGATCAACTAGAATAATATATGTCTCCCTCTGAACTATGGAAGGGGGAGAAGGCATTGTCTCACGATAAATTTCCATTTGAGATTCTTTGGATCTTTGGAAGGATATTTCTTCTTCAAAAGTAACATCTATGCTTATTTCAATCTGTCTTTGACCAAGAATGTAGATTTGATATGCATTTGAGTATTCACTATATCCTACAAATGTGCCCTTTCTCCCTGAAGGGTCTAGCTTGAATCTCTTCTCTTTGGGTACATGAAAATATATTGGACACCCAAATATTCTGAAGTTTCCAATCTTAGGCTTCACTTTGATGAATGCTTCTTTTGGAGTAATGTTCTTCAAGATATGATGAGGAATAATGTTTTGAACATACATTGTTTCCATACATGCTTCTGCCCATAGATTCATAGGTAGATTATGATCATGTATCATTTCTTTGGTTGCCTCGATGATAGTTTTGTTTTTCCTTTATGCAACCCCATTTTGTTGAGGGTTGTAAGGAACTGTGAACTCCCTCTTGATCCCTTCTTCAATACATAAATTGTTGAAATATTTGGAGGTGTATTTTCCTCCATTATCTGATCTTAGTACCTTGATCTTTCTTCCTGTCAGGTTCTCAACCTGAGCTTTGAATTCTTGAAATTTTGCAAGGAATCCATCATTTTTCTTCAGGAAGTAAATCCAATTTTTCCAAGAGATCATCTATGAAGAGTACATAGTAGAAGCACCCATTCAGAGATGCAATAGTCATTGGCCCACACACATATGAATGTATCAAGTCCAAGATTTCCTTATATCTATTGTCACTTCTCAATAAGGATCCTTTTACATTTTTCCAGGAGCACAACATTTGCAAACACCTTTATGTTGAATCTGTATCTCTAGAAGACATGTTACCATTTTCCCTAGAGATGGGAGAGCTCTATAATGAATGTGAGCAAGTCTTCTATGCCATAGCTCACTCAAGCTGATAGTGTCATGTAGTAGGGCATGTACTAGTCCAATGTTTAATATGTATAAGTTGTTTTCTCAGACACCAATTACTTTGGTAGAATTTATATGTGAGTCTTTGTGCCATGCATGAACTCTTACTTTTGAGAAGGTAACCTTGTATCCTTTGTCTTCCAAGGCAGAAATGGAGACAAGGTTCCTCTTCATTCCAGGTACATACAGTACTTATTTTAATTGAATTTGCATATCTGAATCTAGTTGGAAGGTAGAAGTTCGAACTCCTTTTACATTATATCTGGCATCATTTGCAAGGACAACATGTAGATGTGTCTCTTTCTCAACAAAATTTGTTAGGTGATCTCTAAAAACGCTCATGTGCCTGGAGGCACCATTGTCAATTAACCAAGTATTATCATTGGTAGGAACCATACCTGAGAGTGTTGAGATGTTGATGTATTCATATCCTTGAAGTATTGACTTCCAAGAACTAAGTTTGCTTGATCCATCAAGCTTGTCTTCCATCATTATTTTGTTCATCATAATTTTTTATTCTTCACAAACCCTTGTCAATTGGGATAGAAAACCTAACGGCTAGGCTAGGCTAGCACTTTTAGGTTTTGTTAGACTTATGACTGCCAACAATAAGCCTTTGAAAGATAGGATAACACTGGTAAGTTGAGGATCTTCTTCAAAGAGTTGTAGAAACCCTAATTCTAAATTTTCTACAGAAATTAACGAAACCCTAGAAACCCTAGGGCCAAAAAGTCAGAATGCTCAGAAATGAAATATCAAGCTTGCAGGAGGTTCGTGGAAGGAGGACTTAAACTCCTATCCTCTTTTTAGCCCCAATGTATAAGTTCCAAGTGATAAAACCTCTTAGAAAGGTAAGTCATACATAATTTTTGGAAACACTAGGAGGGTCGTACGACTTTACAGGAGAGAGAAGATGGTTGAAAATTGCTTGTGCAATGGATTCTTCAATATGAATGCTCTGATACCATGTTTATTTTTCAATAATCTAGGTTTAAGCATGAATTTCATCCATTTTTAGCATTTTACTTAAACCATAGACAATTTGTTGCAGCAACCAAGATCACAAGACGAAACACCATGCACAAGTACACAAGAAGTATCCTGGGAAACCCTTCTCAACAAGGGAAGAAAACCCATCCAATCCTTTGTTATATTCTTCAAGAGAAATACTTCCACCACCATAAAATATTATCACACAAAATGGTGCTCACAAACCCTAGAATACTAGCGCCCAAGAGAGGTGCACACTTTTCCCAAGAAGGAAGTACTTGCTGAAATTTCCAAACTCACACTTGTGATATGATTCCTCAATGGGGAATTTACCTTTACTTATATTAGAATGAACTTGTCAACAATAGTGTCTATTGGAACAACAAGTACAACCTCAACAACTCACAATATAATTAATAATTACCATTTTAATTATCTTTTACATTATTATCTTTTACATTATTATCTTTTATATTAAGGTGGGGCCGACCTGTACCCTTTACATTACAAATAGGGTTATAGGTAAGTGTGACTTTTGAATAATATAGCAAGGGATATCATACACCCACTATTTCTTAGCCACTAGGGGCACATCCATATGTGCTCAACCACATGGATATCCACATCTCTATCTCACTATGTCTCACAGGAGAACCACACTCACTAGTGCTCATCCAATAGGATCAGGTTCAACTATGCTCATTCACATGCATGTACAACTAAATAGATCTTCTTTCTCACTGCATTACACAAGAGAGTCATCTGGAGTTCATCATCTCAACTCTCTACTCAGAGGAGGATAATACATCATTTCATCTCTGCCTCGGAATGATGCACCCAACTCATGGGATTTTCCACACGTTCACCGGTGCTCAGCCACAAGCATGTCCAACTCAATAGATCTTCTTTCTCAATGTGTTACAAAGGATAATCATCTGGAGTATCATATCAACTCTCTGTAAGGAGGAGGCCAACACAAAATTCTAGTTCTATCTCAGAAAGGAACCACACATCCAACACAAGGGCTCTCTCTCGGGTCTGTGTCCTGGAGGATGTATCACACAGTTTTAATCATCAACACGTTCAAACCCCTCACATTCCATGAGAATATATTCATGTTTAACATTTGGGTTGGGGTTGGAAGTAATTATTTTGGAATCCCACTACCTGACCTAGGTCCACAAGAAAGGCCCCTGTCTCTGCTAGCTTCCTCTTGTGCAAATTATGTCTCATTTTATTTTCCTCTCCCCCTGATTTTTTATGGGATTTCAATGGATTTGTTTTAATACCCATATTTCCTGAGGTGGAAATTAGATTTTTCTGATTGTGTCCTTTTCCTTTTACCTAGGTTAGGTCTCTCTATAGTTTTCAAAGTTGTCCCACTTGCATGTTATTGATCGCATGCTCGCCATGCAATACTATTAAGGCTTTGATGTCTACCTCCATTTCTTCTTGGTCCATATCCTGGGGGTGTCCTCCCAGACTGGCTTCTCCCGCGATTCTTTGATTTTGTCCCAATATTGTATGTCGATTTCCCCTTCTACTATTGGGGTGGTTTCAGTACTATATTCTATTTGTATGGATTTTTGAATGTCTTCTTGTTGAGTAGTGGCTCCCTTATCATCCTCATTATTTCTTCCTGGTGTCGTCTTCCCCCCTCCTCATGAGTTTCTACTACCAATGATTGGAAATTGTTTGAGTCCTTACGAGAATCCTCCCTTATTGGTTTATTGGTCTTATCTCTCTTTCCTTGTACTCAAGATTTTAAAAAATACTTCTTCATCCACCTCCTCCTTGTCATTGTTTGCTGTCATTGTTGCATTATGGGGACACTCCCAGAACAGGTGTTCATGTTCATGACATTTTCTGCACCTAAATGGAATATTCTCATAGACTACAGTATAAATCCACTTTGTGTCCTGGTAGGAGATAATGATTGATTTTGGTAATGATCCTACCACATTAATATAAACACATATCCGTGCATAGGACGTGTACTTGGATACCTTAGTGATTTCTAAGATTTTGATGAAGGAACCAAGTGTATTTCCAATTCCTTCCAGGGTTTCCAAATGCCAAAACTCTTGAGGTAATGACTATAGCCTGATCCATACCAGGGCCACTATGAATTCCTCTTTCTCTGGTGAGAAATGCTTCATCCAATATCTCGGGTGGAGGCCTGTCGAGTTGAAAAAAAGTGGTTCCTCATCAAATACTTTGTATCGATCTTTTGTGCATGAGAAAATTACTATAAAGAAACCCTTTGATCCTAGCTTTAGATCCATTTCCCCTTTAACCTTCTACCTTGGTTTTACCCATACCATGAGTGCTTTCTCTGAAGGCCAAATTCCCATGAATTTTCCAATCACAACGTGGTCTTTCATGTATTGAATAGAGTCCCCAATCCATGTGGACGTGACCTCATAATGGGGGTTATTTGTTGTTTCTTTTCATTCTCTTCTCATATTTTTTGTCGGCACCTGCGTCAATGTCATGTTGAACAAATTTTGGTTGATTACTACCAACCCCTTCCATTGTGACATCCTCTAACAGTTAGCTACCCCCTGCTACCACCTCTTTAAACGATTTGTTGTGTACCTTCTCCTTGACGACTTCTACCACTACATCCATACATGAAACTGTCATTCTTGTCTCCTCGTCCTTGTCTCAAAACCTGAAATCTCATAACCCAAGACGTTCAATGCATGTCAAACATGAAACCCTAACCCTCTACTCTGTTCCACCTACCATTTTTTAAAATCCCTTCCATCTAAATTTTTCCTTGTATATAACTAGAGATTTGATATAAAATTTATTACAATAACTATATTTTAAATAAATTTTATTGTTTATTTGATAGAATATTTATCAATATTTCAAATACTCTAAAGAATAAATACTATATGTTTCCTTTAATTTTTCTTATAGACTTGTACCTTTACTCTCAATAATTCTAGCACATATAGAATGTGCATGGCTTTTGCTTATAGACTTGTACCTTTACTCTCAATAATACCTTGCTAGCACATATAGAATGTGCATGGCTACTTTCACTTTAGCTTTAACCTAAACTATGAAATTCATGAGTGCATGATTACGATTAACTTTTTACTATAGAACCACCATATTGAAATAATTGATTCATACTTTTTAGGCATTCAATGGAAATTTGGATTGTTTCTGAATTCCACATGTAAAACTAAATTTGCAATTGTTGAATTTGTTAGCCACGTTTCTTTTTCCCTAAATGGCTAAACGGTTACATTGGTCCTCAACGCAACTGTTGTGTGATTATTTAAAGTCAGTTTGTTTCTATCTAATATGATGAAAGGCTTGTTAGGAAGCGGAAGCAAAACATAGCATATTACAGAGCATAACATAAGCAAGATGTAAGGTAGCTAGAGAGGTAGTAGGGGGGCCCAGAGGGCCCATAGTGATAATAGTGGAGGTCATTCAATGTAAGGTGGACTAGGTCCACTATATTATTAAATAAGGTCCACTATGGTAGTTAGATATAATAAATGTAAGAG
>ML793693.1:37550-57657 GCA_009831015.1 Picea engelmannii
GGATCCCTTCCATAATAGGATCCATTGTATGGTGTTGCCCTACCCTAAGGGTTTGATAATAATAGAATGTGATTTCTTCTATCTTGCTTTGTGGATCTATTGTGTATTTAGTATTTGTGGTTATTATATTGGTAGATCTATATTGGTTCTTAACACAAGATCAAACACACATTTAAAACAATCACATCAATCATACACTTGACACAATGATTTATGTGGAAACCCAATGAGGGAAAAATCATGGGCAATGATTATTGATCTTCTTTCTATTCAAGGGAGAATTACAATAGCCTACATATGCATACAATCATCCTCTCCTCACACAAACTCTACTCTCGGCTCCTTTCACACTCTTGCACTAACATTGTACTCCACCTTTATGGGTATGCTCACATATATAACATCTATCACTCAGTTATACAAACTAATCATGAATAGATCACATAGTTACATGAGCAGTTCATAAATAGATTGCATGCATGTGCATGTGACCACATGAGGAAATTCGATGGAATCTTTCCAACAATCTCCACCTTGACAACAATTTACCTAATATATCATGCCCTTAATTAATTCATCACCTTTTATGCAAACCAAGAGAAGCCAAACACCACCGTAGCTTATCTAACAAAACTAGTTTTGTAAACATGTCTGCAGAATTCACTTTTGTATAGACCTTTTCCATAGCCACTCCGCCTTCATCAATAACATGTCTTATAAAATGGTACTTAACAGAAATATGCTTCATCTTGTTGTGATAAGTTGGATTTATAGCCAAATGAATAGCAATTTGAATATCACAAAATACTTTCACCGTGTCCTGCATCCTTCCAAACTCACCCAACAAACCCTGCAACCAAGTTGCCTCCTTGCATGCATGTGAAGCAACTATATATTCTGCCTCAGTAGTGGATAAAATGACTACATTTTGAAGCTTTGACATCCAACTAATAGGTCCTCCTGCCAGAGTAAAGACATATCCTTAAGTGGATCTCCTTTGTCCAAGTCACCTGCAAAATCTGAATCTACATAACATCAAACTGAATCTCTGGAACCATCATAGGTGATAGAATCCTAAGATACCGAAGCACCCATTTCACTTCTTCTCAATTCTCTTTTCCTGGATTTTCCATGTATCTACTAACAACACCAACTTCATGTGAAATATCTGGTCTAGTACTCACCATTACATACATCAAACTTCCCACTGCATTAGCATATGGTACATGAGACATATAATCCTTCTCTTTTTCATTACTAGGACATAAACCTAAGGAAAGATTGAAATGGGAAGCCAAAGGGATCTATACAAGTTTCACATTATTCATACCGAATATCATAATTATTTTCTCCACGTACTTCTATTTTGATAACCACAACTTACTATTTTTCCTGTCTCTGTGTATCTCCATGCCTAATATTTGTTTTTCTTCTCTTATATCTTTCATATCAAACTCCCTAGCAAACTGAGACTTTAACCTATTGATTTCGACCATGATCTTGCTTGCCACAAGCATATCGTCAACATATAACACCAAAATAATGAACATGTCATTTTCCAACTTTTTAAAGTAAACACAATGATCATATTCACTCCTTGTAAAATTTAGGCTAACCATGAAGGAATCAAACTTCTTGTACCATTGCCTGGGAGACTGTCTCAAGCCATACAATGACTTCTTGAGTTTGCAAAAAAACCTCTTATCGTGATCCTGAAAAAACCCTTCTGGTTGTTCCATATATATATCCTCATCTAAATCTCCATGTAAAAATGATGTTTTAACATCTAGCTTCTCTAACTCAAGATCAAGTAAAGAAAATAGTGCTAACACAATATGAACTTAAAAAAGCTTCAAAGCTAGTGAAAAGATCTCATGAAAATCGATACCTTCCTTTTGAGAATACCCTTTTGCTACTAGTCTTTCTTTATACCTTTCGACTTTATCATCAACACCCTTTTTTAGTTTTTAGACCCACTTGCAGCCGACAACCTTCCTATCCTTTTGAATTTCTACCAGGTCCCATGTTTTATTCCTCTCTAAGGCATCCATTTCTTCTTTCATATATTTCTTCCATTGAGCACTTTTAGATACCTTAATTGCTTCTTGATAACAACTAGGTTCTCCATCAATAGAAACCAAAGCCATAGATGAAACATAATCGTCATACATTGTAGGAGGATTCTTGACCCATGAATATCTCCTTAGAGATGGTTGAGGCATATCCTTTGTTTCCTAAATATTTTCTTCATCTTTGTCTTCATATTCTTCTTTTGGAACTTCTTCATGCTCCTGCCTTTTTGAAGATGGTTAAGTTTCCAACTGACTTTTATGAACTTGGAGTACTTATTCTTGTCTCACTTCAACATCTACCAGTTCTAATTTTAAGAGTGAGGATTCATCAAATACTACATCTATGCTTATGATGAGCTCGTGGGTAGTAGGATCCCACTGTGTGTACCCCTTAACTCCATCACCATAACCAACAAAGACATATTTCTTTGATCTAGGATCTAACTTAGAATGTTGATCTTTATAAATAAGAGCAGAAACATCACAACCAAATATTCTCATATTTGAAAAATCACACGAATGACCTATCCATACCTATTTTGGAATCTTACAATTTATTGCAGTTGATGGTGATCGATTTATCAGATAGCATGTTGTAAGAACTGCTTCTGTCCGCAATTCCTACTGCATCTTGGCATTACTCAACATGCTCCTTGCTCTCTCTAGAAGAGTCTTATTCATGCGTTCAACAACACCATTCTACTGAGGAGTATAAATCGTGGTCTTATGTCTCTCGATCCCAGATTCCTTGCAATAGTTCTCAAATTCCACATATGTGAACTCACCTCCATTATCTATCCTTAAACACTTGATTGACTTGTCAGTGGTCTTTTCAACCAAAGCTCTGAATTGCTTAAAAGTATTAAATACATCAATTTTTTATTTTAAGTAAATAGACCCAAACATTCATAGAGTAATCATCTATAAATGTCACATAATATGACGATCCTCCAAAAGAAACTGTAGGGGATGGTCCCCGAAGATCTGAATGAATGTAATCAAGGATACATTTTCTTATATGCCTTCATTTTTTAAACTTTTGTCTACACTGTTTTCCAAAGACACAATACTTGCAGAAATTCAAATTCAGAAACTTCAAACTTGGAAGTGACTTACGATCAACCAGTACCTTAAGACCTTTCTTGCTCATATGATCCAAACACTGATGCCATAAACAAAAAGAGTCACTTGCATATTTAGATGCTACCACTGCTTGATTTACTTATGTCCTTCCTTCAAGCTGATAAAGGTTCTTGGACCTCTTTTCCTTCATGACCACCAAGATTCCTTTGGACACCTTCAGTACTCCACCTTCAACTATACACATGTAACCAGCGGAATCTAGAACTCCCAAAGATATCAAGTTATTTCTAAGTTATGGTACATGTCTTACATCTGTTAATGTTCTTACAGAACCATCATGCATTTTAATCTGGACGCTACCAACTCCAACAATTTTACAAGAAAAATCAGTTCCCATAAAAACAACACCATCATCAATAGATTGGTAAGTTGAGAAGCAATTTATATGAAGACACATGTGGCTGGATGCACAAGAATATAACAACCAATGTTGATGTTGATCTGAAACATCACAAGTATAAAATACCTCATCAACCATACCTGAACAGGAACATGAACGTTTTTCATCTACATTAGCTTCCTTTCATTCTTTTGTGGAGTCCTCCTTAGATGCATTTTGTCTTTTCCAGCAATCCTTCTTGAGATGCCCAGATTTTCCACAGAACCAACATTTATGTGTACTCTTCTTGCCTTTTGACTTAGACCTTGATGTACCCCTCTGATTTTTCCCTCTTTATGTAGATCGACCTTTGACCACCATCGCTTTTTCTATTGAGGTTTCTTTACTGTATTTTTCCTCATCTCCTCAGACAACAAAGCTCCGACAACAATGTCATAATCAATGGCATCCATTGTGTTAAACCACACAGTTGTGACCAGATGATCCCAAGACTCATGCAATGAACACAGTAGTGTAACTCCCTTGTGCTCATCTTTGAACTTTACTTCCATACTAGTTAATTGAGAAATCAGAGTATTGAAAACATTCAAGTGATCAACAATTTTCGTACCTTCTTTCATCTGCAAGCTATACAATTGTCTCTTCAAGAAGATTGTGTTTGACAAATTCTTTGTCATATATAGACTCTCCAGTTTGTTCCACAAACCTGTTGTTGTCTTCTCTTCAATGATGTTAAACAACACTTCATCTGCCAAAAAAATGGATAGTAATGAGGGCTCTTGCATCCATATCTTCCCAGTCCTTGTTTTTCATGCTTGTCGGTTTCTTTGCCTTTCCAGCCAATGAATTTTGCAATCCTTGTTGCACAAGAAAATCTCGTATCTTGAGCTTCCATAGCGCAAAACTATTCTTACTATTGAATTTCTCCACCTCAAACTTGGAACTTTGCACTCTCGCCATTAGCACAAGAAAAAAAACTCCAAAACCACTTCTTATAAAACCAAACCGTTTATATGGAAAAATAACCTTATACTTCAAGATTGAACCCAAAACTACTGGTGAAAATGTTTTAAAAAATATTTTTATACCTTAATAAAACCTTTTACCAAATCCACAAAATTTCAACTCTTTAAAAATAATATTAAATATCCTCCCAATGGAAAAAAATTTATATGACATCCGCCTTTAAACATCCACTCACTCTTTAATCACCCTTTAATAATGGTTCGAACTTATATTCCATCTCAAAACCATGTTACATGTCATATGAATAAGACAAAATACCTTAAATATTTAATTTATACCACTCATACCATATCCCATGCATGTGATTTTTTTTTTTTTTCTTTTTTTTGGATTGATGCTCTCTTGAGGTTTGAAGGTTAGCTCTATTTGAGATCAACACTCCTTGAGTGTGGATAGGGGAGTTCCACTTTTTCGGCGCTCCGTGGTGCACAAATCGTGTGTGTCGATTTTACGAGCATGCCTCTAACACTGTCTAGGGAGCGTCGATGACCTGCTACTCACTCAATCACACCTTCGTGTGCTCACAGGAGACCTGCACACAATTCTCCCTGGCTCAAGTGCATCATCTACTCAACCCGCTCTAATACCACTTGTTAGGAAGTGGAAGCAAAACATATAATATAACAGAGCATAACATAAGCAAGATCAAACACGCATTTAAACCAAGCACATCAATCATACACTTGACACAATGATTTATGTGGAAACCAAATGAGGGAAAAACCATGGGAAATGATTATCAGTCTTCTTTATATTCAAGGAAGAATTACAATAGCCTGCATAGGCATACAATCATCCTCTCCTCACACACACTCTACTCTTGGATCCTTTCACACTCTTGCACTCACATTGTACTCCACCTCTATGGGTAGCTCACATATATAACATTTATCACTCAATTATACAAACTGATCATGAATAGATCACATAGTTACATGAACAATTTATAAATAGATTGCATGCATGTGCATGTGACCGCATGAGGAAATTCGTTGGCATGTTTCCAACAAGGTTGAGTCTTTCTTTCGATCTACAACTTATTGTCTTGTAGTGTTTGTGTGATGTAATGAGTTTTTATGAAAACAAAGCATAGTTGTGTTGTCTTTAGATTTATTTTATTTATTGTTTCATACAGTGAGCTCACAAGTACTATAATGTTTTTATTATGGTGTTGTAATTTATTTTATAAAAACTGAGTATACAAAGGCATTTCCTTCTTCTCTTCTATGAAATCTTATTTTTTCATAATTTTCTTCTTTTTATTGTTTAGATCTGAAATTTATGGATGCATTTTTTAAGGAATCATTTAAATCCAATCTTATTTTGTGAGAATTTTCTTCTTTTTATTGTTTAGATCTGAAATTTCTGGATGTATTTTTAAAGAAATCATTTAAATCCATTTTATTATATCTTTAAAATATCCCAGTGATGCAACACCCCTACCTCATCAGGTTCTACACGACCTCTTGGTCTAAGGATCTTTCTTAATCTTCTTTTTGAGCCTGATCGACTCCTTGATTCCCCGCCAAAATCTTCAACACACAAGTGTTTCCACAGGTCCTTTTTATGAGTTATGCCTACACAAACTGGTACTAGACGCAAACTCTTCCCCACTTGGTCGACTAATGTGACCACGGCCTTCACCCAAAAGGTATTTCGGGTTTCGCGACTCTGCGATCCCTGATGTGAGCTCCTCTAACTCCTTCAATCTCTGAAACCCAGAAAAGCGCTAACGGATTTTTGACTCCCCTTAACTTTTCCTCATGTGACCCTAAACTACAATCTGGGGCACAAATGTTTCAGCACCTTGGTATTTCGCGTATCGATGAATTTCAGTGCAATAACTCCCTTCGCTTGATGGACAAAATTGTGATAACTTTTCATCACAAATCGACGGCTCTGAGCTTCCCGCGATCTGACGGTCTTGGTCCTACTGGGACTTTGTGAATCAGGAGTTCGCAACTCTCGACTCCAAGTCACAACTTCTTCCACGTCCCGAATTCTGAAATGATGAAATTCAAGCACGAGATAAACAACTCTCGTTGATCCAGATCCAACAACCACTACTCCTCCTGAGCTTATGAGTGATGAACGAAGCTCAACCTTAACCCTTCTTCTAATCTAATAGATCCAATGGTCCATAGAACTTCGATAATTCTCCCTCTGAGGATTTCAACCATTCGTTTAGACTTCTCAAAGAGTCTTGCCCAATTACTTTGGCATCTTTCCTCCTGAGCTTGTTCTCTATGAGGTAATTTTAGACCTTGTCCCTCCTTTAACTTCTCTCAATTCTCTATCCTTCCTGATCTTGACCTTTACTATGGATTCAAGGAATCAAAAGGGTTCTTGCGCGCACTCCTTGCAGCATTCACAATAACCTCTAGTTATTTAAAATCTCCAACTTTGTGCACTTCCTTGCAACAACAGTTCTTCAACCCTTCTCCTTGATTGAAAGTGTTTAAGACTTCAACCGAACTGCGCACTCCTTGCATGACTCTTTTTCTATGCTTTCACTTCTATGGGTATAAGGACAATGATATCTCTCCTGATTTGTTTTTAGGTAAAAATCAGAAATATTGTCAACGCACTCCTTGCGGACTCTCGCTGCATTCCTTCCAGGATTTCTCAGGAAGAGAAACAATTGAAACTTATACTTCTCCTCTCAAAGAATTCATTCATTCAACATGAAATCATGAGCATACACACACATATGGCATTGAAACAAATGCATAACAGAGAATATAAGCAAATTGTAAGCATACCATTCAATAGATGCAAACAGTAACCATGACAACACCATGAAATCGAATCAAAGTATTCTTATATTAAGTCTGGTGCTCCTGTACATGGGTTCAATAAAAACAACTATCTGCTTATACAACCTTCTACAATCTATGTTCTTTTACTCTTCTATTCTCTTTCTCTACTACTCTACAACTTACAATTACAATGAGAATACTACAACACATGCGAGGGAGTTTTCTTAGAGTTTTCCCTCCTACCTTACAAGCTATCTAATCTGAATTAAAAGCTACCTACTTTATATTCATTACAATTAAATGAATCCATATCTGACAGATGAGAGAAACACTTAACATCTGTTTTACAAACTCCAAAACATAAATGCAAATACATTCTCCTAGATATTACATTTAATGTTTCATCATTCAAATTCAAATTGTTCTAAAAATGTGTGCTGGTGCATTTCTATCTGTCCTTTTCTTTTGCGGTTTCTTTTCTTTCTTACGATGATCCTGCATCATACTCCCTTGGTTGAAAAATTCATGAACTTATGTTCATGAGATCCTGCACCATCTATCCATGTTTCTGGATATTTGCCTTGCTTTCCCAACTGGCATCTTCAATTGGGTGTCCCCTCCATTTTATCAAATACTCAAAATATTTCTTCCTTCGAGTCTTCTTGCTAATCCTCTGGTCAATTATCCTTTCCATATGTGGTTTTTCATCTACATGCAACTGTTTGACCCACTTAACTTATTTCTAATCCTATGATCCCCCTAGTCCATCGGCTCTGTAAGGGTACATATCCACTATGTTGAATATGGGTGATATTCCAACTCCATCCGACAATTCTATTTCATAAGCGTTGGCCTCAAATTTATTCAAAATCTTACACATCCCTATCTTCTTCATATTCAACTAATTATATGTTCCCCTTGGGAATCTTTCTTTCCTCAGGTGCGCTAAAACTAAATATCCCACTTCAAACTGAAGTTCTCTTCTGTTCTGATCTTCTCTACGCTTGTATTCTTGGTTATAATTATTTAACCGTTTTCTGATTTTACTATGGATCTCTTGCATCTCTTCTGCTCCAACACTTCTGAATTCACTCTGCTCTAAGTCTCTCAACTCAGATACTCCTCTCGGTTGCATACCATACATTATCTATAATGGGATTTGTCCTGTGCTTCTATTCAGTGAATTGTTATATGCAAATTTCGCTTGCGGCAAAATCTGATCCCACTGACTAGGATGTTAAGCTACTAAACTCCTCAATAATTCCCCTAAGATTCGGTTTACCACCTCAGTTTGTCCATCCGTTTGAGGGTGATATGTTAAGCTAAAAGATAAATCTATACCCATCTTTTTCCATTGGGTCCTCCATAAATGACCAACAAATTTGGTATCCCTATCCGAAACAATACTCAATGGCATCCGTTGTGTGTCCAATCCCCTAGATGCACTAGAAAATTAATTTATTAATTAATTAATTATTCCTATTTCCCTCACCCACCTAAAAGAATTCCTAAAAGGGCCCCTAAGTGTCCCAAAGCAAGATTCCTTACTAAGTTAAACATTCATATTTTTCTTTATGTTTCCCCTTTTCTTTATGTTTCCTATTTCTTTTAAGTTTCCCTCTTTTCCCTTTTTAACTAAAAACCAATTTAGCAAGTGTATAAAAACAACCATTTGCCCCTTTTTCTTTTTAATTAAAAATTAAATTAGCATGTGTAGATAAAACAATCATTTCCCTTTTAAAATGTTAATCCCCCATTATAAATTGATTTTAATAATTTAATTGAATTTCTTACCCCCTTCTTGTTACATGTTTAATTATGATTATTATTTTTGACCACATGTGTTAGACGTATATTTTAATTTCACTAGGCTCAACGACATTTTTATTAGGGAAATTGTTTTTAAATCTTATTTGTCACATCATTCATTTTAAAGACGTTTAGGTTTATTCACTTACCAGTTATAATCGCGACATGTCCTTCAGGATGCAGTAGGTGCTCCAAGAGTTCCATTCACCTCTTTCCCCTTTCCTTGCATGACATGCCCTTCAGGATGCACTACATGCTCCAAGGGTGCCACTTGCCTCTTTTTGTTTTCCTTGCGCGATGTGCCCTTCACGACGCACTATGTGCTCCAAGGGTGCCACTCGCCTCTTTCCCTTTTTCCTTATGTGATGTTCCTTTCAGGAAGCACTTCATGCTCCAAGGGTGCCACTCTCATATTTTTTTTATTCTTGCATGGCCTTCCCTTCAGGAGGCACTACGTGCTCCAAGGGTGCCACTCGCCTCTTGACTGACTTGGTAGACCTCAAAAACCTTTGGAGTCAATACTATGCCATGTGATCTTGTGGGAGACTAAGGGCCTCTAAGGAATAAGGCCCCTTCCTTATTGTGCACCCCTTAGAATCATGGTGAGCGACTGTCACAGTCTTCCTTCAGACATCGTGGGTCTTCTCGAACTAGGTAATCGTTAACCTATCGTTTGAGCCACGAAGAGAGTGATAGTAGGATGTGGTATGGCTACTATCCACACCTATGTAACATCCCACTCTTGCACGCTGAGTGAGCTTATTCTTTGAGGACACTTGCTCGCAAGTGATCTGGATTTTATGCTATTAAAACATTGATTTTGATTATGAGGCGTTATGGGTTGATGACATGTTGTTTTACTGCATTGACATAGACAGGTGCTATTGGCTCGATTTTATTGAGTGTGTATGATCTTGGACCTCGAGGATGTAGATTTCATCTCTATATCCTCCTATTTTTCAATATGTTGAATATCTTCTCAGCCTTTTATGTCCATTTGAAAGACTTATGTCTTTTTTTCACGGTACCCATCATTTGTGCACCGATCTCACTAAAATTTATGATGAACTTTCGGTAAAAACTTGCTAATCCATGGAAGCTTCTTACCTCAAATATATTCGTTGGTGATGACCATTATCTGATTTCTTTCACCTTTTCAGGATCCATCTTCAACTCATTCGAAGATATAAAAAAACCCAGATAAATGAGTTGTCTTCATGAAAGAGGATTTCTTTAAATTTATCAAAAACTTCTCCCATTGCAACCTCCTCATCACTAATGTTAAGTGCCTCATATTCTCTTCCTTAGTTTTACTGAAGACTAGTATATCATCCAAATATATGATCACAAACTTGCCAATAAAATCTTTCAACACTTCATTCATCAATCTCATAAAAGTACTTGGGGCATTTGTTAATCCAAACAACATAACAAGCCATTCATACAATCCCTCATTTGTCTTGAAGGTTGTTTTCCACTCACCACCTTCTCTCATCCTTATCTGGGGATATCCACTTTTCAAATCTATCTTTAAAAAATAGTTCTCTCCACTTAAACAATCCATTAACTCATTCATCCTTGACAATGGAAATTTGTACCTAATGGTGACCTTATTTATGGCCCTTGAGTCTGTACACATTCTCCATTCTCCATCCTTCTTCGAACTCAACATAATTGGTACTGCACATGGACTCAAGATTTCTCTGATCAAACCTTTGTCTAACAGATCCTAAACCTGTCTTTTCACCTCCTCATTCTCTTAAGGTGTCAATCTATGCACTACTTTGTCCGACAATATTTCTCCTGGTATCAAGTCAATGTGATGGTTGACACTTCTGATAGGTGGCAATGAGCTCGACAACTCATCCACTACTATGTCAGCAAAATTTTCCAACAGCTCCTGAATTTCCTCAGGCAAATCCTCCATAGAAGTACTTGTAAGGATAACTTTCAACTTCCTCACTACAACAAACTGCATCTCCTGTTCCTTCTTAACTTCACTCATGAGTTCCTTCCCACTCATGCGAAGTATTCTCGTGTTGGCTTCTTCCTTCACTTTCTTATCTTCAATTGGAAGCAACATGTGTGTCCTACCATTCTTCTCCAAGGTATAAGCATTCCTTCTCCCATCATGAATGAAATTCTTGTCATACTGCCATGGGCTTCCCAACAAAACATGACATACATCCATGGGAATCACATCACATAGAATTTCATCTCTATATCCTCCTATTTTAAATTCAACAATGTCATAATCAATGGCATCCGTTGTGTTAAACCACACAGTTGTGACCAGATGATCCCAAGACTCAGGCAACGAACATAGTAGTGTAAATCCCTTGTAACTCTCAGGCAACGAACATAGTAGTGTAACTCTCATCTTCAAACTTTACTTCCATACCAGTTAATTGAGAAATCAGAGTATTGAAAACATTCAAGTGATCAACAATTTCCGTACCTTCTTTCATCTGCAAGATATACAATTGTCTCTTCAAGAAGATTATGTTTGACAATTTCTTTGTCATATACAAACTCTCCAGTTTGTTCCACAAACCTGTTGTTGTCTTCTCTTCAATGATGTTAAACAACACTTCATCTGCCAAACACAAATGGATAGTATTGAGGGCTCTTGCATCCATATCTTCCCAGACCTTGTTTGTCATGCTTGTTGGTTGCTTTTCCTTTCCAGCCAATGAATTTTGCAATCATTGTTGCACAAGAAAATATCACATCTTGAGATTCCATAGCGCAAAACTATTCTTACTGTTGAATTTCTCCACCTCAAACTTGGAACTCTGCACTCTCGCCATTAGCACAAGAAAAAAAACTCCAAAACCACTGCTTATAAAACCAAACCGTTTATATGGAAAAATAACCTTATACTTCAAGATTGAACCCAAAACTAATGGTGAGAATGTTTTAAAAAAATAAAACTATACCTTAATAAAACCTTTTACCAAATCCACAAAAGTTAAACTCTTTAAAAATAATTTTAAATATCCTCCCAATGGAAAAATATTTATATGACATATGCCTTTAAACATCCACTCACTCTTTAATCACCCTTTAATAATGGATCGAACTTATACTCCATCTCATGACCATGTTACATGTCATATGAATAAGACAAAATACCTTAAATCTTTAATTTATACCACTCATACCATATCCCATGCATGCGAGTTTTTTTCTTTTTTCTTTTTTTTGGATCGACACTCTCTTGAGGTTTGAAGGTTAGCTCTATTTAAGATCAACGCTCCTTGAGTGTGGATGGGGGAGCGTCGATTTGTTGGCACTCCGTGGTGCACAAACCGTGTGCATCGATTTTACGAGGGCGCCTCTAACACTGTCTAGGGAGCGTCGATGACCTGCTACTCACTCAATCACACCTTCTTGTGCTCACAGGAGACCTGCACACAATTCTCCTTAGCTCAACTGCATCACCTACTCAACCCGCTCTGATACCACTTGTTAGGCAGTGGAAGAAAAACATAGCATATAACATAGCATAACATAAGCAAGATCAAACATGCATTTAAACCAAGCACATCAATCATACACTTGACACAATGATTTATGTGGAAACCCAATGAGGGAAAAACCACGAGAAATGATTAACGGTCTTCTTTATATTCAAGGGAGAATTACAATAGCCTGCATAGGCATACAATCATCCTCTCCTCACACACACTCTGCTCTTGGATCATTGCACACTCTTACACTCACATTGTACTCCACCTCTATGGGTAGCTCACATATATAACATCTATCACTCAATTATACAAAACTGATCCTGAATAGATCACATAGTTACACGAGCAATTTATAAATAGATTGCATGCATGCACATGTGCATGTGCATGTGACCGCATGAGGAAATTCGTTGGCATGTTTCCAACAAGGTTGAGTCTTTCTTTCAATCTACAACTTATTGTCTTGTACTGTTTGTGTGATGTAATGAGTTTTTAAGAAAACAGAGCATTGTTGTGTTGTCTTTAGAGTTATTTTATTTATTGTTACATACAGTGAGCTCACAAGTACTGTAGTGTTTTTATTATGCTGTTGTAATTTATTTTATAAAAACTGAGTATACAAAGGCATTTCCTTCTTCTCTTCTCTAAAATCTTATTTTGTCAGAATTTTCTTATTTTTACTGTTTAGATCTGAAATTTCAGGATGTATTTTTTAAGGAATCATTTAAATCCAATCTTATTTTGTGAGAATTTTCTTCTTTTTACTGTTTAGATCTGAAATTTCTGGATGTATTTTTTAAGCAATCATTTAAATCCATTTTCTTATATCTTTCACTTATCCCAGTGATGCAACACCCCTACCTCAGCAGGTTCTTCATAACCTCCCAGTCTAAGGATATTTCTTAATCTCCCCTTTGATCCTCATCAACTCCTTGATTCTCCGCCAAAATCTTCAACACACAAGTGTTTCCACAGGTTCTTATGAGTTACGCCTACGCAAACTGGCACTAGACGCAAACTCTTACCCACTTGGCCGACTGATGTGACCACAGCCTTCACCTGAAAGGTATTTCGGGTTTCATGACTTTGCGATCCCTGATGTGAGCTCCTCTGACTCCTTCAATCTCAAAAACCCAGAAAAGGGCTAACTGATCTTTGACTCCCCCTTAACTTTTCTCGATGTGACCCTAAACTGCAGTCTGGGGCCCAAATGTTTTGGCACCTTGGTATTTGATGTATCGGTGAATTTCAGCGCAATAACCCCCTTCGCCTGATGGATGAAATCGTTATAACTTTCCATCACAAATCGACGGCTCTGAGCTTCCCGCAATATGACGGTCCTGATCCTATTGGGACTTCGCGAATTGGTAGTTTGCAACTCTCAACTCCAAGTCACAACTTCTTCCACGTCCCGAATTCTGAAACAACAAAATTCAAGCATGAGATCAACGACTCTTGTTGATCCAGATCCAACAACCACTACTCCTCCTGAGCTTATGAGTGATGAAAGACACTCAGCCTTAACCCTTCTACTGATCTAATAGATCCAATGGTCCACAAAATTTTGGTAATTCTCCCTCTGAGGATTTCAATCGTTCGTTCAGACTTCTCAAAGACTCCTGCCCAATTACTTTGGCATCCTTCCTCCTGAGTTTGTTCTCTATGAGGTAATTTTAGACCTTGTCCTTCCTTTAACTTCTCTCAATTCTCTATCATTCCTGAGCTTGACCTTTACTACGGATTCAAGGCATCAAAAGGGTTCTTGCGCACACTCCTTGCAACATTCACAATAACCTCTGGTTATTTAAAATCTCCAACTCTGTGCACTTCCCTCCAACAACAGTTCTTCAACCCTTCTCCTTGATTGAAAAAGTCTAAGACTTCAACCGACTTGCGCACTCCTTGCACGACTCTTGTGTTATTCTTGCACTTCTGTGGGTATAAGAAAAACGATATCTCTCCTGATTTTTTCTGAGGTAAAACTCAGAAATATCGTCAACACACTCCTTGCGGACTCTCGTTGCATTCGTTGTAGGATTTCTCAGGCAGAGAAACAATTGAAACTTATACTTCTCCTCTCATAGACTTCATTCATTCAACATGAAATCACGATCATACACACACATATAGCATTGAAACAAATGCATAACAGAGAATATAAGAAAATTGTAAACATACCATTCAATAGATGGAAATAGTAACCATGACAACACCATGAAATCGAATCAAAGTATTCTTATATTAATTCAGGTGCTCATGTACATGGGTTCAATAGCAACAACTATCTGCTTATACAACCTTCTACAATATCTGTTCCTCTACTCTTATATTCTCTTGCTCTACTACTCTACAACTTACAATTACAATGAGAATACTACAACACATGTGAGGGAGTTTTCTTAGATTTTTCCCTCCTACCTTACAAGCTATCTAATCTGAATTAAAAGCTACCTACTTTATATTAATTACAATTAAATGCCTCCATATCTGACAGATGAGAGCAATTCTCAAGATCTGTTTTACAATCTCCAAAACATAAATGAAAATACATTCCCCTAGATATTACATTTAATGTTTTATCATTCAAATTCAAAACATTCTAAAAATGTGTGCTGGTGCATTTCCATCCATCCTTTTCTTTTGCTCTTTCTTTTCTTGCTTACGATGCTCCTGCATCATACTCCCTTGGCTGAAAAAATCATGAACTCTTGTTCATGAGTTCATGCACCGTCTGTCCATGTTTCTGGATATTTGCCTCGCTTTCCCAACTGGCATCTTCAATTGGGTGTCCCCTCCATTTTATCAAATACTCAAAATATTTCTTCCTTCGGGTCTTCTTGCTAATCCTCTGGTCAGTTATCCTTTCCATCTATGGCTTTTTAGCTACAGGCAGTTGTTTGAGCCACTTAACTTATTTCTAATCCTATGATCCCCCTAGTCCATTGTCTCTGTAAGGGTACAGATCCGCTCTGTTGAATATGGGTGATATTCCAACTCTATCCGACAATTCTATTTCATAAGCGTTGGCCTCAAATTTATTCAAAATATTACACGGCCCTATCTTCTTCATCTTCAACTTATTATATGTTCCCCTTGGGAATATCTCTTTCCTCAGGTGCGCTAAAACTAAATCTCCCACTTCAAACTAAAGTTCTCTTCTATTCTGATCTTCTCTATGCTTGTATTCCTGGTTAGAATTATTTAACCGTTCTCTGATTTTACTATGGATCTCTTGCATTTCTTCTACTCCAGCACTTCTAAATTCACTCTACTCTAAGTCTCTCAACTCAGATACTCCTCTCAGTTGCATACCATACATTAGTTGTAATGGGCTTTGTCCTGTGCTTCTATTCGGTGAATTGTTATATGCAAATTCTGCTTGCGGCAGAATCTGATCCCACTGACTATGATGTTCAACTACTAAACTCCTCAATAATTCCCCTAAGATTCGGTTTACCACCTTAGTTTGTCCATCCATATGAGGGTGATATGCTGAGCTAAAAGATAAATCTATCCTCAGCTTCTTCCATTGGGTCCTCCAGAAATGACCAACAAATTTGGTATCCCTATCCGAAATAATACTCTTGGGTAAGTCGTGAAGTCTAACAACTTCTTTGAAAAACAGATTTGCAATGTGAGTCGCATCACTGGTTTTATGACATGGAATTAAATGTGTCATTTTAGAGAATCTTTCAACTACCACGAATATGGAATCACAACCTCTCTGTGTCCTAGATAGTCCTAACACAAAATCCATGATTATCGCATCCCACGACCTCTCTGGTACTGGCAATGGTTGATATAATCTTGTATTTTTTCTTTTCCCCTTTGCGTGCTAGAAAATTCTACATTTGTTGACAAACTTCTTGACATCGGTCCTCATTCCTGGCCAATAATATAAGTTGTTCAGTTGCGCAAACGTTTTATCATGGCCGAAATGTCCAACCAATCATCCACTATGTTTTTCCGTCAGAATATTCGCTCTCATAGAAATCTTCGGAATACACAACTGATTTCCTTTGAATAATAGTCCATCCTGAACCATGTACTTGATCCATTGGGTTATGTCTCTTAGAACAGGATTCTCGCATGCCTCATAAGCATCTTTAAAATCTGGATCATCTCTATACATATCCTTAAGGATATAAAAACCTAAGGTCTTCACAAGAAACTCCTGGAGAATCAAACATTTCCTACTCAATGCATCAACAACCTTGTTAGCAGTTCCAGAAATGTGTTTTATAACAAAAGTAAAGTTCTGCATATATTCAACCCATTTTGCATGTTTCTGGTTCAATTTCTCCTGTCGAGTTATGAATTGTAAAGCATGATTATTTCTATACAAAACAAACTCTTTCGGAACCAAGTAATGTATCCATTTCTTCAATGCCTATATGATTGCATAAAACTCTTTACCATATGTGGAATAATTCTTCTTTTCATCGTTCATCTTCTCACTGAAGTATGCAATCGGCCTGTTGTCTTGACTTAAGACTGCTCCAATCACAAATCCACTTGCATCACATCTCACCTGAAATGTTTTACTGAAATCTGGCAGAACCAGAACTGGTTGTTTAGTAATCTTGTTTTTCAGCAACCTGAAACTTTTCTCTGCTTCCTCTGTCTAGTGAAAATATTTATGTCTTTTCTTGACGGTGTCCATCATTGGTGTAGAAATTCCACTAAAATTTCTAATGAACTTCCTATGAAAACTGGCTAATCCATGGAAGCTTCTGAATTCAAAGATATTCTTTGGCGATGACCAATCCCTGATTGCTTTTATATTCTCATTATCCATCTTCAACTCATTTGAATATATCACAAACCCCAAATAGATGAGTTCTTTCTTCATGAAAGATGACTTATTCAAATTTATCAGCAACTTCTCTTGTTGCAACCTTCTCATCACTAGAGTTAAGTGTCTCAAGTGTTCTTCCTCAGTCTTACTGAAGATCAATATATCATCAAGATATACAATTACAAACTTACCAATGAAATCCTTCAAGACTTCGTTCATCAACCTCATAAAGGTACTCAGCGCATTCGTCAAACCAAATGGCATGACAAGCCATTCCTACAGCCCTTCATTTGTCTTGAATGTTGTCTTCCATTCATCACCTTCTCTCATTCGAATCTGATGATATCCTCTTTTCAAATCAATCTTTGAAAAAAAAATTGCTTCACTTAAGCAGCCCATCAAGTCATCCATCCTCGGTAAAGGAAATATATACCTGATGGTGATTTTATTTATCTCCCTTAAGTCGGTACACATCCTCCATCCACCATCCTTCTTTGGACTTAACATTGTTGGTACAATGCATGGACTCAAGCTTTCTCTAACCAACCCCTTGTCCATCAAATCCTGGACTTGTTTCTTGAGCTCTTCATTATCCTGTGGCGTCAATCTGTACGTTTCTTTGTTTGGTAAACTTGCTCCTGGTATAAGGTCAATGTGATGGCTTATACTCCTGATGGGTGGCAATGAACAAGGTAGATCATCCACCGCTATATCAACGAAATTCTCTAGCAGTCCCTGAATCTCCTCTAGTAGATCATCTATCGAAGTACTAGTTAAGATGACTCTTGGTTTCCTTACTACAACAAAATGCATGTCTTCATCTTTCTTGACTTCATCTAGAAGTTCCTTCCCACTCATGAGAAGTATAGTATTGCTCGTTTCTTCCATCACCTTCTTGTCTTCAATTGGTAGCAACATATGCGTTCTACCATTCTTCTCTAAGGTGTATGTGTTCTTTCTCCCATCATGAACACCATTTATGTCATATTTCCATGGTCTACCCAACAAAATATGACAAACATCCATGGGAATAACATCACATAAGATTTCATCTCTGTAACCCCCTATCTTAAATTCAACTAAACATTTTTTAGTGATTGTTACCTGATGTCCCTTTTGTAACCAGGAGACTTTGTATGGGCTCAGAGGTGAAACTGTCCCCAATTCCAGCTTCTCCACCATTTTTGTGGATACTATATTATCTGTACTTCCATTGTCAACTATTACCTTGCATACCTTGTCCTTGGTCTTGCAAGTAGTTCTAAGCAAACTATTTCTTTGGACTAAATTCTCCATCTCCTTCTTTGGCTTCAAGAGAATTTTCCTCATCATTAAGGATCTTCCACCTTCTGCATCTTCTGCCTCAACATTTCACCTTTGCGCTTCCGAAATGTGAGCTTCTCCTCCTCCATCTCTTTTTCTGTCAGGACATTCATAAGACTTATGTCCGATATTTCCACAGACAAAGCACTTTATCTGACCACCTCTGCCTCTTCCTCTTCCTATGGCTCGAGGAAAATTGTTTCTATCGGCATATTGTCTTCCCTATGAACTTTCCCCTCTTTCTGGGTGAGTATGAGGTTTCTTTTCTTCATCCTTGGGATTCTATACTCTGTCTTGGGCAACAAATTTGCCTCTACTTTGACTTCTACCTCTGCCCCTTTGACCTTACTTTCGGGGCAATTTTTCCTCAGCCTTCAGAGCAATCTCATAAACATATTCCACATTTCTAATCGTCACCATGCTCATCTCAACTTCAATTTTGTATCTCAGAGCATTCATGTATCTGGAAACCTTTTCATCATCACTCTCATGAAGAACCACTCTAATATTGAGTCGGTAAAATTCCTCAGTGTATTCCTTCACTGTCATTCCCTTCTGTCTCAAATTTTGCATTCTCCAAAACAGATTAATTTGGTAGTCTCTGGGTATAAACTTGTCTTTCATCTTTGCAACCATTCTATCCCAGCTTTTGATTCTTTTCTTTCCTTTGCAACGCCTATCAGCCTGTAGTTAGTCCCACCACAATGCTACATGCCCTTTGAGTCTAGTGACAACATGTTTGACCTTCTTATCTTCTTCGATATCTTCATAATCAAATTATTTATCTAGATCTCTAAACCAATCTAGTAGCTCCTCAATGTCTAAGTTTACTTCATACATCGGGATGTCCATTTTCTCTCTGGCCCCTATTCTTGCAACAACTCTAAATAGACGTTCTTTTGCAGCATCTTCAGCTACAACTTCTTCTCCAGTTCCAGCCTCATTTTCGCTTCGACTTCACTGACATCTCCAGTATCAGTCGCTCATCTCTGTGTTGTCTCCATAACATCTAATCGAGCATGGAGTTCTCTCATTTCCCTTTCCACAGCTGGATCAGGCATTGGTCTATCTTCACGTCTTTTGGGCGGCATTGTTCAAATTTGTTCCACGCAAAATTCAAATCACAAATTTCCTTTTGTCTTATCCTGCTTACAGAAACAATGATTGTAAGCTCGGTGTTAAGAACCAAGATAGATCTACAAATATAATCACCACAAATATTGAATACACAATAGATCCACAAGCAAGATAGAAGAAACCACACTTTATTATTACCAAAACCCTTGAGGTAGGGAAACACCATACAATGGATCCTATTATGGAAGGGATCCTCTCCTGTTCACTTGCCTCTTCGAGGGGGCATC
>ML793693.1:60704-81382 GCA_009831015.1 Picea engelmannii
AATTACCCATTTATTATATCTAACTACCATAGTGGGCCTTATTTAATAATATAGTGGACCTAGTCCACCTTACATTGAATGGTCTCCACTATCATCACTATGGTCCCTCTGGGCCCCTCCACTACCTCTCTAGCTACCTTACACTCGGATACCACCTTACGCAACACCCCTACCTCAACAGGTTCTGCATGACCTCCTGGTCTAAGGATTGTTCTTAATCTCCCCTTTGATCCTGATCGACTCCTTGATTCCCCGCCAGAATATTCAACGCACAAGTGTTTCCATGGGTCCTTCTTATGAGTTACGCCTACGCAAATTGGCATTAGACGTGAACTCTTACCCACTTGGTCGACTAATGTGACCATGGCCTTCACCTGAAAGGTATTTCGGGTTTCGTGACTCTGCGATCCCTGATGTGAGCTCCTCTGACTCCTTCAATCTCTGAAACCCTGAAAAGGGCTAACGGATCTTTGACTCCCCCTTAACTTTTCCTGATGTGACCCTCAACTGCGGTCTGGGGCCCAAATGTTTCGGCACCTTGGTATTTTGTGTATCGACTAATTTCAGTGCAATAACTCGCTCCGCCTGATGGCCTAAATCGTGATAACTTTCCGTCACAAATCGACGGCTCTGATATTCCTGTGATCTGACAGTCCTGATCCTATAGGGACTTCGTGAATCGGGAGTTCACAACTCTCGACTCCAAGTCACAACTTCTTCCACGTCTCGAATTCCGAAACGACGAAATTCAAGCACAAGATCAATGACTCTCGTTGATCCAGATCCAACGGCCACAACTCCTCCTAAGCTTATGAGTGCTGAAAGACACTCCACCTTAACCCTTATGCTCATCTACTAGATCCAATGGTCCATGGAACTTTGGTAATTCTCCCTCTGAGGATTTCAACCATCCGTTCAGACTTCTCAAAGACTCCTACCCAATTACTTTGGCATCTTTCCTTCCAAGCTTGTTCTCTACGAGGTAATTTCATACCTCGTCCTTCCTTTAACTTTGCTCAATTCTCTATCCTTCCTAAGGTTGACCTTTACAACGGATTCAAGGCATCAAAAGGGTTATTGCACGCACTCCTTGCGGCATTCACAATAACCTCTGGTTATTTAAAATCTCCAACTTTGTGCACTCACGTGCAACAATAGTTCTTCAACCCTTCTCCTTGATTGAAAAAGTCTAATACTTTAACCAGCCTGCGCACTCCTTGCACAACTCTTGTGCTATGCTTTCACTTCTGTGGGTATAAAAACAACAATATCTCTCCTGATTTTTTCTGAGGTAAAACTCAGAAATCTCGTCAACACACTCCTTGCGGAATCTCGCTGCATTCCTTGCAGGATTTCTCAAGAAGAGAAACAATTGAAACTTATACTTCTCCTCTCACAGACTTCACTCATTCAACATGAATTCACGAGCATACACACACATATAGCATTGAAACAAATGCATAACAAAGAATATAAGCAAACTCTAAACATACCATTCAATAGATGCAAACAATAACCATGACAACACCATGAAATGGAATCAAAGTATTCTTATATTAATTTTGGTGCTCCTGTACATGGGTTCAATAGCAACAGCTATCTGCTTATACAACCTTCTACAATCTATGTTCCTCTACTCTTCTATTCTCTTGCGCTACTACTCTACAACTTACAATTACAATGCGAATACTACAACACATGCGAGGGAGTTTTCTTAGAGTTTTCCCTCCTACCTTACAAACTATCTAATCTGAGTTAAAATCTACCTACTTTATATTCATTACAATTAAATGCCTCCATATCCGACAGATGAGAGCAACGCTCAAGATCTGTTTTACAATCTCCAAAACATAAATGCAAATACATTCCCCTAGATATTACATTTAATGTTTTATCATTCAAATTCAAAACATTCTAAAAATGTGTGTTGGTGCATTTCCAACTGTCCTTCTCTTTTGCGCTTACTTTGCTTGCTTATAATGCTCCTGCATCACCCAACGAAGAGTATTTGTGAGGGCATTACAATGATTGCGTTTACGTTGTCTTTCCTAATCAATATGGAATTCGTGAGTACTGTATGATCACTTTTACTTTCTCTTCAATGATAGCTTTAGAATTTTTCCTCTGTAAGCAATGATATCATCGAGTTTGTGATGGGTTCTAAACTTAGTAGCGAGCATTGGATTCCATAGTTGTCCATTTAGCAATTTTCTTATTCTCATTTTAAGGTTTAAGCTTGACCTTCTTAAATGAAAATGACAAAGAAAAGTTGTTGTTGTTCTAGCGTCCTCTCATGTTTTTCTTGCTTTTCAACCACAAATATCCCTACTCCTCTCTTTTATCTGCTCCTCCAAATACTTATTTCCATGTTGCTTCTCCAAAGTTGCAAAACAAATGATCCCCAAACCCCTTTATCTTCTTCGAGATATGTAAACCCCTCTATATTCTTCGAGATATGAAGAATGTAGTTCCTCTCCTAGAATTCCATTTGTTGTAAAGCATAATGACTCTCGAACATCAGTCTCGAGGTGGTGGATCCTCCCCTTCATCTGCTCAAGTTATTTCATCCGCTACAAAGTGTGTGAAACGTCACTGAGCGATGTGGGACGGTCTGAACTAGAGTTACTTTGTTTGCTACAAAGTGTGATGTGAGGAGGAAAATGACTAAGTTAAAAATTAATTAAGATGAGCAATGCACAAGAAATTTCCGCATAAAATTTTGGCATCTTCATTTACTTCTTCAAAGTTCCAGATCTCCCATAAGTATTGAAAGTATCAATATACTCAAAATCTTTGTACATTCTAAATTTCAATGTTTAGATAATATTTTTCATATATTTTTTTGTATATGACATTTCAACATACATATTAAGAGGTTACAAGTTCAAGTAGAGAGGGGTAGGGTATATATAACTCTCAATGTTTAGATAATATTTTTCATATATTATTTTTTATACGACATTTCAACATACATTTTAAGAGGTTACAAGTTCAAGTAGAGAGGGGTAGGGTATATATAACTACATAGATTTTATGAGTCAAATGGCTATGCTAAGGGAGTCCTTTGTCCCACAAACATTACCAGTCAAATCTTTGGGTGGAGGCCATAAATAAAGAGGTCTCATACACCAAATCGTATAGAATGTGATCAATTTCAATATTCTTAATAGTTTCTATATTTGTTTATAATAATTTATTTATTTGTTTATAATTTTTAATTTTAAAATGTAAATAATTTTTTTTTATTCTTAATAGTTTATGTATTTGTTTTTAATTTATTTAATAATTTTTTATTTGTTTATAATAATTTATTTAATAATTTTTATTTGTTTATAATAATTTATTTAACAATTTTTATTTGTTTATAATTTATTTAACTATTTTATTATTTATTTCTAATTTTAAATTTTAAAATGTAAATAATTTTTTATATCATATTAATAACATTTTTGTTTGTTTATCATTTTTAATTTTAAAATGTAAATCATGTTTAATATCATATAAATTAGAGATTAGAATGTGATTCACATTAATAGTGATTAAGAAAAGTTATTTTCAATACAAATTGAAAATTAAATTATGATGATGATTGATGATTAACGTCCACTAAGACCTAATTGGTCTATAGATCTTAAGAGGGTAAGTGATTACTTGTGATTCTTTAGAATTTTGTTTCTGTGCTCGAAAAGCATTAAGAGAAGGTTTCCAAGATCACCATACTTTTGTTGAGTTAAGAGGTTAGGAAGGTTGGTAGTGTGATCAATATTTTGAAAATGAGATCTAATATGGGTATAGGGTGGACAATCTAAGAGAAAGTGTTTTTCATCTTCAACCTTCTTAGTGTCACAAAGGTGACACACTCTTTCATCCCATGGCTTTTTAGGAATTGACCAACGCCCAGTTTCACTATGGAGCTCGTGAGAATTTGTTCTTATCTTAGCAATGCTTATTTTTTTCTTTACACTTGGCAAAACATAGATAATTTTGATCTTCTAGATTAGGGTTGATTACATCTTTATAATACCTTAATTTTTGTTTTCCCTCTAACTCTTTATCACACCACATTTTTTCCTTAAATTTTGATTTGACGTTTTTTTTAATAGTATCTTTATTATGTAAAATGGTTTCTTCCATTATTCCCCAATAGTTTAGCCAAGATTGGGTGCCTTTATTCCATCCTCGCTTGAGTTGATGGTGGTTATGACTTGATTTGGAAGCAATTTTAGGTAGCCTCTTGTCTTATCAAATGTAATATATTTTATTTTTTAACATTTATTTAATTATATTATTAAAAAAATATTTATTCATGTAATATATTTTATTTTTTAATATTTATTTAATTATATTATTAAAAAATTGTTTATTCTAATTTTTTTTTGAAAAAATATACTTTTATATTTTAATTTTTTTAATTATTAATCATTAAAATATTTTAATTATTATATTAATAATCTTTTAATTTTTATTTCTATTTAATTTTTTTGTTTCTTTAAAATTTTATTTTCTTATTAAATATTAATGATTAATGATGATAAATATCTTTCTATTTTTTCTTAAATTTCAATTCACATAATTGAATATTAATATTTTTTTTTGTTTACTAGTTTGTGACTTGTTTAACTAACGTATAATTTGAGAAACCACCATTAACCAAGTATCCTACACCTCCAATTAAATATTAATAATAATAATAATAAGATAATATCTTTCTATTTTTTTTTCTTAAATTTTTAGGTCACATAATTGATATTAATATCATAAATATTTATGACATTTTAAATTATTAACACAAGTTTTTATTTTATACTTAAAATAATTTAACATTAAATTATTAAACTAGTAAAAATACAAAATGAGATATAATAATTATAAAAATAAAGTTATAAATGAGTATTAAATATTTTTATCTTAGAGATTTAATAATTATAAAAAAAAAAGATATAAATGAGTATTAAATGTTTTTATCTTAAAACTATAAACATTATTTAATCTTTCAAAATTATGTAATTTTTCTATATTATAAAAAAGTTATAAACATGATTTAATCTGATTAAATTATGTAATTCTTCTATACTATAAAAAAAAATTAATTTTATATCATATGAATCTCATTCATCCAGAGGTAATTGAATTTTAATTTTTTAAACATATTACTTTTTAATCATTGGATTTGTCAAACTTATCCCTTTAACTTATCATTATCACTTTGGGCTATATATATATAATTATTATATTAAAAAATCGCTTTAACTTATCACTTTGAACTATACATATAATTATTATGTTAAAAAATAAGTATAAGTATTACTAATTTGATTTATTATTATTTAATCAAATAATAACATAAATGTCAACTTATGAAAATTTATGCTCTAAGAATTAGTGATTACTTTACTAATTATAATATGCAGATGAAAGCGATAACATCATTGCCAATTTCTGCCACGTAATTTGTGATTACTAATTATAATATGCGGATGAAAGCGATAACATTATTGCCAATTTCTGCCACGTAATTTGTCCTACCCAGGACCTAAAGATGTCCAACTTAGGCCAACTCATCGGCTAATAATTTTAGCGATTAATTGACCTGTTAGCATCAATGTCACTTAGGCCTAATAACCAGAACCGAGATACCGTGTAAAAAATATCATAATAGTTTTGGATAGTGACTATGTCTTATTACGTCGAAGTTTTGGATAGTGACTATGTCTTATTACGTGAAGTTACGTTCAAGCGTACACTTATTGATAATAGCACATTTAATGATTTTTTAATTATAAATTTTAATTCTATGGTTAACAATTGAAGATGTTAATATATTCTTAATTGTTCTTCTAAATTTTATTTAATTTTTTAATTACCATTTTCAAATTATTAACAAACTTATTTGAAATTACAAAATTACTTCATTATTAACTTTTTCTCATTTTACTTTATTAAATTTACATTTCTACACAGTTTTTCTCATTTTATTATATTAACTTTTTCTATGTTACACCTATAATATTTTCTCATTTTACAGTATTAGATTTAAAATTAACACCCTTTTAATGCATTTAAATTTACATGTTTTGCTGTGATTTCGTTTTTTTACCATGTATCAACGCATTTTAAATCTGAATAACAGTAAAAATTACTGTTAGTGGGTGGGTGCGTAGGCTGGTTCCTGCGGCCCCGTGGATAAAAAGTGTCATGATATCGGTAGACGTTTCATTTATCGAGGATTTGTGTCGAGTCTCCTTAATCGTTTCCATTAATGTGAAAAATTTCAATTATCAAGAATTTCATCTGGTAAGGTAATCCAATTACCTTACCAAATGTCAGCTGGATGTGCCCGTCTGCTTCCCATACCCCTTACCAGATGCCATCTAATGTTAGTTTCATCTACTCATGAGTCTTCACACCTTACGATTCGTTTCTGTGTAATGAAAATGAAAGCCCTCTTTTCAGAGCTGAGATCATTGCTCCCACATGAAACTGAAAATGTTTGGGTATGCTTTTTCTCTACACAATATCTAATATCTAGGTTTTGAGACATTAACAATACTCATTAACAATATTCTTTAGGGTTTTTATCAATAGAAGTTGGGGTTTTTATCCATAGAAGTGGGAGGTTTGTTTATTTAAAGTTTTAAATCTGAGGTTTGTTTTTCTAAGGTTTTAATCAATAGAGCTTTGCAATATCTAATATTTAGGTTTTGAGATATTAACAATACTCTTTAGGGTTTTATCAATAAAAGTGGGAGGTTTGTTTTTCTAGGGTTTTAAGTTCGAGGTTTGTTTTTCAACAAAAAAAAATTGAAGTTTGTTTTTCTTAAATTAAACTTATTGTGTGAGAAAAACTGTTGGAAGCTTCTAAGATTTTAATCAACAGAAGGTTTGTTTTTCGTAGGTTAAACTTATTGTACGAGAGAAACTGTTGGAAGCTACTGATTACCTTCAACATGAAAAAGGGTGAGTCACTTTTCAAAGCCACAAATTTGAGGGAAGGCGCCATTCGAAACCCATAGCAGCATGAGGGAAGACACCAAAGCCACTGTGCCGGAAAACGAGTAATGTGAGGGAAGGAACAAGTCCTTTCCCCATTAGTGATAGGGAACAAACCAAAACTAGTGGGCCTTAGATTTTAATATCCATTTTGATTGTGGTAGTTCATAGTAGCTCGACAAATATTTTCATATTTATTTACAAAACTTAGTTAAATTTATCAAACCAAAACTAGTGGGCCTTAGATTTTAATATTCATTTTGATTGTGGTAGTTCATAGCATCTCTACAAATATTTTCATATTTACTTGCAAAACTTAGTTAAATTTATTAAGGTTAGAGTCATTTGGGTAAAACCATAAACTTTGTATGTTGAGTGAGTTTAAATTAACATACACTTATTTTATATACAAGATGTTGTTATATACTATGTATATGTTGAGTTTATAGATAATGTATGTTGTCTATATGCTTTTTAAATATACTTTTAAATTTAATATACCTTTAAATCTATCATATTTATATGTTTTAAATACAAATGCATGATGCGTTTTAAATAAACAATTCTTTTATGATGGTGTGTTTTAAATATAAATGCATGATGAATTTTAAATAAACAATTCTTTTATAATGGTTTTAATTACACAGTATAAATTTAGGATGCGTTCCTTAATTATATGTAATGACTTGTTTTCAACATGAAAACATTCTGTCACAAAAGGCGTTCCTTTTATGAGTTCCAAGAACCTATCGCCAAACAACTATTATATTTAAAATTTTATTTATAATATTTTATAAGCAATGAATGATGCCTTTCGGTGTATATCAATCACATTTTTAAATGTGGTTGTGATAGTATACCATGCTATCTGTCTTGAAAGTTGCAACTATAAAAGTCAGTTTTATCCCTCAACGATTATGTCTTTAAAGTTGAAACTCTAGATAGAAGCTCCAGATTGAGCTCACTAAATAATGGAGGTTTATCGCAACAAATTGGTCAACGCCAATGCACCTTCATTTGTGACCGTGGGCACATCTTCCTAATAGGCACGGTACGACTGTGTTTAGAAATTCGAACCAAAAATTCATTTCTATATACATGTAGGCGGTTTGCAATTGATGAGTTTGGAAATTTGCAGGCGAAGGAGCACTTTCTGCTCAATCTATTATTTCCGGATCCGAATGGCTTCTTCCTCCTCCACACCTGCATCTCTTAGCAAGATTTATTACGATGTATTCATAAATCATCGAGGTCCTGATGTTAAGAAATCTTTGGTCAGTCATCTCTACCGTTACCTTGAATTACGTGGATTGACAGCCTTTTTGGACCAGCACGAAATCCAAGTGGGAAACAACTTAACTTGTCAAATAGAAGCAACTATTCGAACCGCATCCGTACACGTAGCCATTTTCTCTCCTAATATGCTGAATCAAGTTGGTGTTCTCATACTGATGTTGGAATCGGGGGCTCCCATTATTCCTGTGTTTTACCATGTCGATCCTGCTGACCTTCGGTGGACATTGAGAAAAGATGGAAAGACACGGAGGAAAAACAGAAAGTATAGTCAAGCCTTAAGCGACCTCGAAATTAAGACAACCTACGACTGTCAAACTCATGAAGAAAAGCTTCGATACGACTCCACCACTATTCAAAACTGGAGGAATGCTCTTTCGCGTGTTGCAGACATAAGTGGATTAGAACTGAAGGAGTTTAATGGGTGAGAACTCAACTCCCCCGTTTTTAATTTTGATACAATTTGCAGCAAGTAATTTACCTATAGTTTTATTAATCCTAATTAATAGTTTTATTTATTTCTTATGCGTAACTAGGGACGAGGGGAAGCTGCTAGATAAGGTCGTTCAACAAGTGTTGAAATTCGTTAAAAACCCACTGTATGTGGCGAAATATCCCACTGGTTTGGACGAGCAAGTAAAAGATTTTGAAGCGACAATATTATCGCAAAAGCACAACGGAATCGTGGGCATCGTGGGATTGGGTGGAATGGGCAAGACAACTCTGGCTATAGAGCTCTTCAATAGGAAGAAATCAAATTACAGTAGATCCTATTTTTTGTCCAACGTAAGAGAAAATATTGCTGAAAAGTCAGTACATTACTTGCCGAGCCAACTTCTGGTGGGCTTGTTTCAGTTGGATTTGCATATTAACAACACTCATGAAGGTACAGAGATGCTCAGGAAGTATCTCTTATCTTCACAAATCTTACTAGTTTTGGATGATGTAGATCATGTGGATCAGGTAGATGCCCTTTTGCCCCATAGAGAAGAGAGCCTACCCTTTGATAACTTAATTTTGATTACATCCTGGGACAGGGATGTCCTCGAAAGGTCGGGACTGGAAAAATCATCAATTTATAACTTAACTGGCCTTAATCCACAATACTCGCGAGAGCTCTTCTGTCAACATGCCTTCAGGCGTCCTGAACCACCTCCAGAATTTCAATATATGGTAAATATGTTTTTAACAGCCTGTCGTGGATCTCCTTTATTTTTGAAAGTGTTTGGGACACTTCTTTATCAAAAATATGACATATCATATTGGCGAGACCAATTGCATAGTCTTGGACGTATGCTTCCCGATAAGATCGAGGAGAGACTAAAAATTAGTTTCGACGCACTGAATAAAGAGTAACAACACATATTCTTAGATATCGCCTGTTTTTCCAAAGGACTTTGTAAGGATGGGCTCATAAGAATAATGAGCGCATCAGGATGTCAAGGTTCGTTGGCGATTCAAAATCTACAGAGCAGGTGTCTGGTGGATGTGGACAGTGAAAATATCATTCAAATGCATGACCACCTTCGAGATTTGGGAAGACATATTGTGGCCGAGGCTTCAGGCGAATATTCTTTCGGGTATAGGAGTTGGACAGAGAAACTTGAATCGTCTGTAAGTGCTCAATAATTTTATATAACAAATCTAATCATTTGCAAATCTACAGAATTATTTAACAAATCTACCCATTCGCAAATGACAGATAGAAAATTGTTTGCCCGGGTGTCCTCCTTTTAAAAAAAAATTAACTTCTTTACCATTTTTCAAGAATCAACAGATGGTAACAGAAGTGCGCGGACTTAGTTAGATTCACTCAAGATGGTCTCTTGGAACGCATTTTGAAAACGATGTAGCACTCCCGAACTCTGCTGTGGTTCGGCTGGCTCAAGTGTTCCTACTCTTCCCTGCCTTCCTGGATGCCAGCGAAGAATTTCAGGTTGTTATATGTATGATGAAAAATTTGTCCGTCAAAAGAAATGTTGAATTTTGTTTTTGCTATTTTTTGAGGAAATGTAAATTGAAATTCAAAATTTAGTATGAAGGGTTAAGTTTTAAAATAACCGTCATAATTTTCATTGGTGTCAATGGTCGGTCACTTTCATTAATGTCAATCGTCAATTTAAGAGCTTTAATACCTAGTGGGTTGGTCACATTTATGACTATAGTGTTAAGTGGACATCGCCATTAATTTTTGTTGCAGATAAGAAGTTTTTCATTTCCTTTCCGGGCCGTCAGGCGATTTTTAGCCAGATTGAGTTGTATTAAGGGCTGAAGTTTGCCTATGGAATTAGGAATTTGGCCGGTATGACAGTTGCCATTGACGGAAAGCGTCTCGAGCAGCGCTAATTTTCCGACAGACAGAGGAATTAGGCCGAAGAGCTTATTGTTCTCAAGATAGAGCTGCTTGAGATGAGAGAGATTTCCGATGGTGGCCAGAATTGTTCCCTTGATCTCCTTGAATCCATTGATTACCAGGACTTGGAGGAAAGCGAGGTTTCCCAAGGAGGGAGACAGGGTTCCGCGCATGTACATGGTGTCGTTGCTCGATTCATGTTCTGCAGCTCCAGCTTCAAGACACACCCGTTCTGGAAATCGCATTCCACGCCTTCCCAACCGATGCAACAATGGTTCCCGCTCCATGAATTGAAGATCTTGGATTTGTCTTTGACGATGTGAGATTTGAAGCTCACTAGGGCCGCCAGATCTTCTTCCACACACATTCCATCCATTTCGACATCTTCGTCTGCAGAATAAACACACACAGAAAAGAACAACAATACGATGCATAATCCATAGCGGACCTTCATTCTCAGACAATGAAACAAACACAAAACTTTGGGTTTGGGCTTGTTTTCTTTGGGGGCCAAGAACAACGTCGAGGCTTGCTGAGGCTCAGCTCAACTATCTGAACCGAAGACTGTATATATAGAATTACAAAAGATAGAATGAAGATGACAGGCACATGCGTTGGGTTTGGGATTTTAACAGAGAGGCTATGTTCTGTCAGATATGTTTGTCAGTGGAGGGACAACAAATGGATGGAAATTGGTGAATGATTTTGTCTCCTCTCTTTGATGAGGCATAAAAAAGGTACACATTCTCATGATGCATTGAGCTACTTGTCTGATAAACGTATCTGTCAAGTTGCTCATATCATAGTTGTATCCTGCAGCTTTTGGCCCAAACGACGCGGAGTGAGAAAATGGAACAACCAGTTTGGACAGGATGGACAATCAGCCCTGGTCACAACTCACAACCTTGCCTTCTTAACGATCCGAGACGAACAAAACCACAGCCACTCACCGTTTGAATGGCGAAGGAGGTTTCGTGACAGAGAGGTGTATAAGCTAAATGCGAGCCAGGACAATATTGACAGTGTTGTGACAATTTAGAGGCATTTGGGAGGTTAGATCATGGTGGGAGTACAATTATATTAGGTTCTTCTCAGAGGAAGCGAGGCCTGGTGTGGCCATCGGTGAATATGTGTTAGACCTCAGCATCCTCTCTTGAGCTGGCCTTTTCGGATCCCATTGCTTCCTTCAGGTTCTTAGTTTCCTTCCTCAAGTTGGATAGTTTTTTTTATGGCTAGTTTGTTGAAAAAAGCCAAACTTATTGCAGTTGGAAGGATATGATATTAATTGGCATTTTGTATTTAGTGTTGAACTCACATTCCATCAAACCCCTTTTGTAGCCATTTCTTAATGCTTTCATGGCGATGGCAAGGCCTGCATGGAAGGAGGCAAGGGCAACAATTCAGAAACTTTTGTCAAGTAAGCTTTGATGCCCACATCTTATGATCATCCTCACACATGCATCTTGTCTGTCTTCCTTTACTTTAGCCTAACAGAGAACATTCACAATATGCTAGAAAAGGTCACATGCATGTAAGTTATAACCAATAAGTACATCTTTAAAACACTTATTAAGACATCTTTGGCCTCTATAAATGTCATATTCTTAGTGGATTAGTTTGTTTATTTTCTCTATTGTATTTTATTTTATTTTTTAATTTCCTTCTATCTTGTCATATTCTTACTGGATTAATTTGTTTATGTTCTCTAATGTATTTTATTTTATTTTTTAATTTTCTTCTATCTCAGTGTAAGTGTGTTTTATTAAAACTGAAAATTGAGGATTGGATTAGATGGTATAGTTTTTTTAAGATATGTGGGAAACTTATAATATCAAACATGACTATTAAATTCTTCTCTATCATTTATTTATGAGAAAAAAAGTGTTTTTTATTCCATTGATTTTACTTTAGCCATAGAGTTTCTCAAGGAATTTCCTCCTCATTGCTTCAAATCTTCTACATTTTGTAGAAGGATTTCCTCCTCATTGCTTCAAATCTTCTACATTTTGTAGAAGGATGATATTTAGCTCAATTTTTTTATTCAATAACTGAATTCTTCTCTATCATATTTTTTTGAGAGATGAGAAGGGAGGATTTCATTGATTTTAGGTTGTTCTTTTCATGAATGATGCACCTAAATATGTATTTGTTATTGTAACCCTAAACTCTATCCACCAAAAATAGTAGCTTTAAGAGTACAATTTTTCAAGAAGATGTAAGCATAGAAACCACAAATGAACACAACAGATTGTTGCTACAGAAAACTGGAAGAGGATTACCAAACCTAAGCGCCTCAAAATGTCACTAACAATATGCCAAATCTGATGTATACACTTCACAATAAGATGTTGTTGTTCTATCCTCAAGAAATCAGTTTCTAGCTGGAATAATTTAGAAATCAATTCACTTAGTAGATGGAATAATTTAGGTAGAAAACAAAGAAGTAAAGGAATAAACAATGAGATTGTTTCTCTTGAAGCTCAATGTAATTCTTGGTTGGAATCACCAATTATGGCTAGTTGATTTTGGCCTCCAAGCAAGTGCAAACCCTAGGTTTTAGTCCAGAACGAATCTGCAAAAATGTAACTACCCTCTCAAGATTCTCCAACCTTGTATTTCAAGAATGAAAAAATGATAGCCCATACAGTGCTCTCCTTTTCCTTTTGATATAAAATCATATAAACCCTAGCCCACCATCCTTGGGTTTGATAAATCACCGAAGATTATGGAAAACATAAGTGGTTGAGCACTTGTAATAAAATTGCACATTTTATGTGTCTAAGGCCTTTCTTCTAACACGTAGATATAAACACTAACCATATGGGTACATAAAGACTTTAGTATGTTTTTCACTTAAGTGACCCATAACACATTAAAAAAAAATTTAAGTGTAAAACATTTATCCTTTCACCCCTCATGCCTAGGGATAACTAGAGAAAATCATGTCTCGTGGCATGCAATGGAGAACATGATCCTGACCATGATGATAATCAACATGTCCGCAAATGGCACCCCAATAGCCCTCCTCTTTCACCTTTACAGCTATATGTCAACCAAGGCTCATCACATTCAGACAACCCAAGTGACTCAGATAACATATATAAAGAACGAACAAGCAATCCTCAACTTCCAACATTCCTAAAGCCGATTTGCTTCACACCTAGTTGTTGAGTATTAATGGTCGTCAAATCAAGTTGCTTTCCAGTTGTGGTGAACAAGAACCACAAGATAAATGAATAATAATGGTTGGATACTTGAGGATGCATTCACCTCAAGAGTCCATCTGCATAGCCTTAGACCAATTTGAGCGAGGAAAATCCTAATTTTGTTGGTGATTTAGTCGATGGAATAGCAATTTTAATCTTTCCTTTCCCTTGCGATTTGGGACTTGTTTGTTTATTTTGATTTTCTAGACCTCACGCCATGTAATTCTCGTGAATCCAATGGCCTCTGAAAGTATTACTATTGGATGTGCAGCCAATGTCTTGAACAATGTTTCGAGGTGCCTTTGGAAAAAAGTTCTTAAAAAGGTGAAAACTGCCATTTTTTTGCCTTAGGTTGTCACCAAGATGAAAAAATAAGTTGAAAATTTGGAGAATAAAATACAAGAATCCTTAATGATGTGGTATAATTTGTACCAACGCATATAAAGAAATAAGCCAAACCAATGAACCAAAGAGAGAAAAAGCTATAAAATCAAAAAGAAAAAATCGATTGATTAGATTACACAGAGTAGAAGGCCACATGTGACTAATCGCATGTTCTGTCCAAAATATAAGAGACTAGTGAAACCCCAAAGCTTGGTAAGTGCTTTTGTATATATTCGTCATCTGGTCTATGTGTTTCAGTGATTTCCAAGTTCCCTTGAATATATTTCTCATAAGGGTATGTGTTTCAATGATTAAGTGTATATATTTCTCACAAGGGTGTATGTGTTTCAATGATTATGCTCCTCTTTTTATGTATTTGCATTCGTCTGATTGGTAAGGACCCATTTATGTATTTCTCATCTCGGTTTTGTTATTTGGGTTTATGTGTTTGAATGTTTTTTTTTTTTGTTTTGAAATGAATGATTGAATCCATGCCTTGAATCAATTTATATTCAATAATTTGTACTTTACTTCTCTTAGAGTTTTTTCTTTGGGATTCTTGCCAAAGGGCATGAGGCCACCAAGTGAAGCGCCATCAAAGTGACCAAAGTTATTTATAGAGTCTCCTTGTAAAGTTATTACATGGAGTTTGACATCCTGACAAAAAAACAAAATTACAGAAGTAGATAGTGAAAGGTACCTAGAGGTATTTCAGACAGCTTCTAAAGGGTCTTTTACAAAGTGACCATACCTTCCTCAAAATAATATTTTTTGTTAGTAAGTATTTTCAGCTGAAAAAACTATCTTTCTTAGAAAGAAGAAATTGTTGGTTGATATGCTTTCACACACATATCATCAATGCTCTATATAGAGGAAACTAAAAAAAAATGCAGATAAACTTATGATATGTGATCTTAATTTATTATTGTCAATTGAAATGTAACTTTTTTTTTAACTTTTCATCGTGGAAGGGTTGAATGAATATATACCCTTCTCAATTAAATTAGAACCTACCCTTCAAATTTGATCACTATGGTGGATATGCCTTTGTTTCATATTTGGTAACCTCTACAAGTTAGAGTGCATGGTTGATAGACTCTAGAGCTCCCTTCCATATGAACTCCCATTGGCACTAGTTTTTAGTGTAACAAATATGATGGTGGGATGGTATACCTTAGTGATGAATTTCCTCTCAACATAGCTAGCCGTGATAGAGTCTTGATCACATTACCTAATAGAAAAGTAAAGGGGATCATTGGAGTTTTGCATAGTTTGGGTCTGGCATGAAACCAACTATTAGTAAGCACACTTAATGATCCACATGTGTAGGTTATTTTCTCCAACGAAGGGTGTAAGATGGTACAATAAGATATGGTAATCGCTAAGGGTGTTCATGTGGGAAATTTTTCCCATCTTGATGCATGCACTATGAGTGTAATAGTTATTTGATTTATGAAATGGTGAGATCTATAGGATTTAAACCTTCACAGTCAGAACCTCTTGAACAAAAGATCTCGCTTTAGAAAGCAATTTACCTACATAGAAGACAATGATGTGGCATCAAACATTGGGCTATCTAGATTAGAAGGGCCTACGTGCCTTGAAAAAAAAATGTCGATGGATTGAATGATCATGCTCTTGAACTTGATTTTGTGAGCATTGCATATATGGAAAACAAAATTGTGTTCAATTTTATTCTAGTTCTCAAAAATATTCTAGGTTGTTGGACTTAATTCATTTGGATGTATTTGGTTTAGTGAAAGTTCCTTCAATTTCTAAGGATTTGTATTATGTGTCATTCATTGATGATTATTCTAAAAATACATGGGTATATTGTCTTAGAATTAAATTTGTTATTTTTAGTCGATTTAAGGATATTAAAACTCTCTTGGAAAATTAAACTAGCAAGAAGATTAAAGTGTTGAGTATTGGTAATGGAGGTGAGTTTTCTTCTGTGGAGTTTGATCATTTTTGTAAGGAGAATGGCATTGAAACACACAAGACAATTCCATATACCCCTCAACAAAATGGAGCTAGATAACAAAGGAATAGAACGTTGATGGAGAGATCTAAGAGTGTGCTTAGTGGATATGGATTAGAGAAGAAGTTGCAATTGCATGTTACTTGATTAACAGGTCTCCCACATCAGCTCTTGTGGATAAGACCCCTATGGAGGTTTGGATGGGAAGAAATCCCTCACTTCAACATCTTCATTTTTTGTTGTTGTGAGGCATACGCTAATGTGCCTAAGGAGAAGATGTTGAAATTGAATAAAAAGGTTGTGAAATGTGTATTCATCGGCTATGAAATTGGTGTGAAAGGGTACAAGCTTTGGGATCCTATGGTTGGAATTTTTTTGTATAGCAAGAATATTATTATTAGAGAAGTTAATCCTTCTCCCATAATGGTGTAGCCAAAAGAGGATGGGAGGAATTTAGTGGTTCAACTATAAGGAAAGTAAAACTAATAGAAGAGAGAAGACATAATTAAGAGTAGAAAGTAAACAATGGAAAACTCATGCAATACCCAAATATTTACCCTAGAAACCCTTAACTGAGAAAACTAGCAATTCTTGAGCGACTCTCGCTCTTATGTTCTCTTATACATTCACCGAATAAAGAGTTACATGAATAACATTGATCCACACCTAATATCAATTCATCATCCTATTCCCTTTCTTTATTACAAGAACAACTCTATAGCCAATTTGGCTTCCTCTTCATGACCAATGCACACTCTCTCTCGCTGACCCTAGATGGAATTACATAATTCCATAGGAATGTACCACATGTAAAACCCTAATTTTTGGTGCCAAAAAATGGTTACAAATCCATGAATATGATTGTTTGTGATCTCGTAATTCTCTTTTTCTAGTTTCAACCACCAATGAAAATTGGTCGACTAAAAACTAGTTGATCATGTTTCTACATCTACTTGGCTAACCTATCGACCATCCTATCAAATAACCTTTCGGCCTCCAATAGGCTAAACAATTGACCACTTGTCGACCTCCATTTGGCTACCAATCAACCACTGACTTGACTTAACCATTCAATTGATCAATCACCCAGTCGATCATCCTCAACTAACCAGTCAGTTGACTAAGTTTTCACTTCAAAGAATATAACATCCCAACATTCTCCCACTTCTTGTATTATTTGTAGAAACAAGAGAAACTAAACTATTTTTCACTAACCCATGGAAACAATGCCCATTTCCTCTCTACACCAAGATAAATTCTCAACACTCACAGACTTGGTCATAGAGTCTACAATGGTTTTCAAAGTGTCTACCTTCTCTAGTAGCACCTTCTTGTTTTCCACCTTGTCTCTCATGAAATGGTATTGTACATCAATATGATTTGTCCTATAATGGTAAGTTGGGTTATTTGCCAAGAAAATTGCACTTTGGTTGTCACAATTTATCCTCGTATCTTGTTGTTCAAACCCAATCCCTAAACACAACCTGTGCAACCGAATCACTTCCTTGATTGCATAGGTAGCTGCCATGTATTCATCTTTTGTTGTCGACAAGATGATGCAGGAGCATAGACTTAAATTTTGTGAGTTCCATGGATTTTGAAAGTCAAAGTCAATTTCTTTTTTTTCTAAAGAGAGTGGGTTCTCTTAATTCATTTTATTTGTATTTAGATAAGGTTGAATAAATCTGTAAAAGGATATCGAATCCTGAATAATGTAACAGTTGTAGGTTAATAGAGATTTTAAGCAGAAATCATAGGATCTAGATTTCCTAGACGACTCGATCAAGATTTCATGGATCTAAGAAACTGAATAAAATTTGTATTTAAGTGAAATTGTAAACCTCGAATAGATAGAGGTAGAGGGAAGAGAGAGAGATAGAGACAAAGAGTTTGCAGATAGGAAATGAGGGTTAGTTGCAGAAGTTCAATTAATGAAGTAAAACCTCTTTTTATTTCTACAACTTTGTGTGGATAAACCCTTGTATGGAAATTTGTCTACTGTGTGCATGAACAGAAGGAAATCATATTGAATTGCCCAAAAATCATATGCGTGCAAACCCTGGAAGACGATTGTGTAAACTCGTGAGTTATTACAAGTTACTTGCATTTACATTGAGTTTATGTCTAATTTATGAATCTATGGTTATATCCTCTGTCGAGAGTCACTGTAGGGAATTAGTATAAATTATATGCAAGTTCTGGTGGATCGATAGTTAATATTCATTTCAGAAAAGTAAAGTGTGCAGAGTTTAATGAAAGTTTCATTCTCTGTAAGGACTATCCAATATAACTTTAACTTGGGTTGAACTTCGATCATAAGGGTCCAACGTTCGTGGTTCAATACAGAGAAGTTAAAAGAGTGTGGTGGAATTTCAAAATAGTTTTTCCTTTGGTGACAATTTGTTAAAATTAGAGGACCTATATTTTCAATTTCATTAACACCCTTGCACAAGTGGTATCAGAGCCTGGATTAGTAAATTGCTCTTGTTTATGAAGGGAAAAGTTTATTTTTCACCTTTACCTTTGGAAGAAGCAAGAGAGAATCTGAATAGTAATAGTTCGAGGACAAACTTATTACCTTCAGAAATGGCATTTAGAGTTCCAGTTGGACATTGTTAAAGTCCTAACCCGCACATAGGTAGATCAATATATTTGGATGTAATAAAGGTCAATATTAATAAGGCCTTTCAATAAAATAGAATAAGGCGGGTGTAAGAAGACCTAATAGAAGCTTTCGCTTCTAGAAGGATCTTCCTCTAGATGCTTATCTTGATAGACATATTTAGTATAAATAAGGGTCGAGGGTATGAAAACCCTAGCTTGGAGATTATTGTAACAGAGCATTGCTCAATTGGAGTTTTCCCCCTCGAAGAGGCCCGTGAACATTGCTTTCTGAATCAAAGTGCTATTTATGTTGTTGTTCTTATATCATTTATGTGTTATTGTGGAGATTATGTTGGTTATATTACTGTTATTCTGCCATTTCTAGCATTTTATTTTTGTTCTCCATACTTTTTATATCTGGTATATTACAAGTGGTATTAGAGAACTTTCCTTGGCAGAAATTGTGGGAATTTTTTTTCAGGGTAGAGACGTATTCCGATGTCTTTAATCCACAGAGATATGTCGTTATGCACATAAACCCACAGTTGAGGGATTCATACACGCAGGAAATACAAGTGGTTCTTAAGCGCACATATGTTGGCCACCCTTGTAACCCCTATTGGTATCCCTTCGAGTGGTAGCGCATCAGACAACACCTGTGTACGGATCAGCCTAGATTTCCTTAATCCCTCTTTAGATAAACCGATTGGTCACCTGACTGCTATAGTGCCAACGAGAACAACACTCGGGAAGATACTCTCTAGTACCTGGGTAGTCGGGTAGTACGGCTAAGGGTACGGTCTATCCTCCTTAGTTAGTGCCCTGAGATATTGGGCCGAGTACTACTATTGGACCCCACACGTATACCAGAGAGCTATATGTTGGTTGTGGAGCCTAATTATCTTCCTGATTTAGAGGTCTTTTACTTTCAACCGTGTTTATACCCCATGAAGTATTTACACCCCAGAAGTATGTACACTCTTCCACACGGGGGAGTGCAGAGTGGGGGTACCCCCTCTGCGGGGTCCGGGGGGACTATCCCCCCGGCTGGGGGGTCTGGAGGCAAGTGGGCCCCTAGCGGGGGTTTGAGGGCGAGGCCCCCGAAGCAAAAATTGCCTTGTAAAAGTATATTGTAATTTCATTGTAAATCTGGACCGTTCATTATAAGGTCGCAGATATAACGATAGAGATTATGTTAGGGTTGTTTTCCCTAGAAGGCAACCCTCTTTTATGAGGGAAATGTATTGTGGCTATGTATGTTGGTGAGTATTGTATTCTGAGTGAGGAGACTGTGAGAGAAAGAAGAGGAAGTTACAACGGGTTTTGTTGTAGGTTGTATCCCTTCATTTTGCTAGATAATAATAAAGAAAGGACCTGGCAATTTCTCTGGTGGACGTAGCCCACACTGGGTGAACCACATAAATATGTGTCTCTCTTGTATTACGTATATTCTGTGTTTTATTTCCGCATTTGTTTTATTTTATTGCTCCGCGGTCCTGTTTTTCTAACAACTGGTATCAGAGCGTAAGGTAACTCGCAGGAAAAGAGGTTTCCTGGTTCGAGTGGGAGTAATGTCGGAAGATGGAAAGTTTAGGGTCGAGAAATTTAACGGCCAAAACTACCAGTTATGGAAGATGCAGATGGAAGATTATTTATATCAGAAGGATCTATTCCTACCATTGAGTGGAGTAGCAAAGAAGCCAACGACCATGAAGGATGAAGAATGGGATATTCTTGACAGAAAGGCTCTAGGAACGATACAACTGAGCCTGGTAGTGTCGATGGCTTTCAATATCTCGAAAGAAAAGACAACGAAGGGTTTGATGGACGCGTTGGCCAAATTGTCTGAAAAACCCTTAGCGTCCAA
>ML793693.1:84454-118577 GCA_009831015.1 Picea engelmannii
TCGAAGACTAAGCATATACAATTGAGGTACCACTTCATACGATCCGCCTTGGAAGATGGACAATTGAAGCTGGAAAAGATACACACTAGCCAGAATCCTGCAGACATGTTAACAAAGGGAGTAACCAGGGAGAAACTAAGTTCCTGCTCAGTTTCAATTTGTCTTCAAGAATGAAGATGAAGATGAGAAATTTGCCAGGTCCAAGAAGGTTCATAGTCCAGCATATACAACAGTGGTGGAGTTGTTGAGATCAGTCTCCAAGTGGGAGATTGTTGGTTGTGGAGCCTGATTATCTTCCTGATTTAGAGGTCTTTTACTTTCAGCCGTGTTTATACCCCATGAAGTATTTACACCCCAGAAGTATGTACACTCTTCCACGTGGGGGAGTTCAAAGGGGGGGTACCCCCTCTGCGGGGTCTGGGGGGGCTATCCCCCCGATTGGGAGGTCTGGGGGCAAGCGGGCCCCCAGCGAGGGTTCGGGGGCAAAGCCCCCGAAGAAAAAATTGCCTTGTAAAAGTATATTGTAATTTCATTGTAAATCTGGACCGTTCATTATAAGGTTGCAGATGTAACGATAGAGATTATATTAGGGTTTTTTGCCCTAGAAGGCAACCCTCTTTTATGAGGGAAATGTATTGTGGATATGTATGTTGGTGAGTATTGTATTCTGAGAGAGGAGACTGTGAGAGAAAGAAGAGGAAGTTGCAGCGGGTTTTGTTGTAGGTTGTATTCCTTCATTTTGATGGATAATAATAAAGAAAGGACTTGGCAATTTCTCTGGTGGACGTAGCCCACACTGGGTGAACCACGTAAATCTGTGTCTCTCTTGTATTGTGTATCTTCTATATATTGTTTCCTCATTTGTTTTATTTTATTGCTCCGCAGTCCTGTTTTTCTAACACTATAGCACAGGGCAAACCCTTGTCTGTAGAACCCTTGAATACCTAACCTTTGGGGGACAGAAACATAAACAAATTAAAACAGACAAGATCTATTTCCGCACAACTGTGTTCGAGTTGCCAAGTAAACACACATTTCTTTCTGGTTAAGCATTTGGGGATTTCATCGCTGTTGCATTCTTCAGACCGGAGTATAACTCCGCAGGTATAAGTCTGGAAATTTTTTCACCATTATTTGAGACCTATTCCATTGGATTCATCTCTTCGCCCTTATCACATTCATTCATATCATTTTTCGACAAAATTTTTGACCCCGCCCGCCCCTTTTCAGTTCACCCATCCTCATGGCCCATACCCGTAGCCAAGACCTGGAAGCTCGTTTCAACACCTTGCAATCTGGTTTCCTCGAGACCCAAAAAGAAGTGAAACAACTCAGTGCTACTGTTGCTTCCATCAATTCATCCATCAATACAACCATAAATACAACCATGCAGTCCTCAATGGAGGAAGTCAAACAAGAACTGGCCACCTAGCTTGAATCTGTCTTTGCATCACTCTTCACCAAACTGAAGATCCCTATAGATGACCCTTTCTCTGATGCACCTCCAAAGACTGAAGGTGAACATTCCTCCCATTCCCATACCTTTCAGCCCCATCACTTTCAACGTGACCTACACCTTCTGCGAGTGGATGTGACCAAATTTGATGGCTCGGACCCCACTGGTTGGGTCACCCAAATGGAACATTATTTTTCTTTATACGGCATTACAGATGACTTGGCCAAACTTCGGTATGGTGTTCTCCATATAGATCAAGAACGTTGGCAATGGTGGCAATGGAGAAAAACTTCCCGTGAAGGGTATATTGCTTGGACCCAATTTGTGACTGAGCTTTATGAACGCTTTGACACTGACACCAACCATTTGGGACATTTGACAAAGTTGAAACAATAAGGAACAGTAGAGGACTTCATAGCTACCTTTGAGCGCCCGACTTTTAGAACAGAGGGCATGACTGATGCTTTCTTTCGAGAGTGTTTTATCAATGGCCTCAAGGAGGAGATTTGGGCCCATGTCCTCATGGATCGACCTTCGAGTTGGGTGGAGGCTACTAAGAAAGATAAAGAAGCACAGTAGGTTGTATCCTCTCAAAACCGTAAACCCTCCTTTATCCCTCGCCCTAAACCTATAAATCCCACTACTCCCTCTGCCCCATTAAAGATCCAAAAATTGACGAGGGATGAAATGGATGAACGCCAACTCAAAGGCCTTTGTTATAATTGTGATGACAAATATTTCCCGAGCCACAAGTGTAAGGAACAAAAGATTTTGATGGCCATCTTTGAGGATATTTCGGAAGAGGATGTTGAAACTCCCCTTGTGCCTGAGTCACCTGAAATCACTGGCATAACCCCTCCCTCAGACCCTCCCGAAGTGGAACTGATCATTTCCCTCAATGCTCTCACTAGATTCTCTGGCCCCCAAACCCTCAAGTTAATATGTTACATCAAGCATCGGAAGGTCATCATTCTGGTTGATAGTGGAAGCACCCATAATTTTATTCATCGCCGCATTGCCCAAGAAACTCATTGCTACATCCATGTCATCAACAATTTCCAAATCATGATTGCCAATGGTGGTTCCATGAAATGTGGAGGGTGTTGTGAAAATGTGAATCTCCAAATCGGTGACTACCACCTAAAATCCCATATGTTTGCTATCGACATGGGCGGTTGTGACATTGTGTTGGGTGCAGACTGGCTAAGGACTTTGGGTCCCATTCTCATGGATTTTAAGGCATTAACCATGAAATTCGAAAAGGAAGGCCACCAATATAAATTCCAAGGCATCACGACTGGTTCACCTGAGGTCATTAGTTCCCATCGCCTAGAAAAGCTGCTCAAAAAAGGTCATTCTAGTGTCATTTCCCAACTCCATTCCATACAAGCAACAGAGACACCCTCGGTGTCGGAAGTCCTCCAAGCCCTCCTTTCTAAACACCAAATGGTATTTTCCACTCCCTAAGGACTCCCTCCTTCCCACGGTGTTCATGATCATTCCATTCCCCTTGTACCTAGAAGCCTTCCTCCCAATATCCGTCCGTATTGCCACTCATGAGTTTTTGGTCATGCCCTTTGGCAGGTTGTATGAGGGCTACTATGAGTTTTTGGTCATGCCCTTTGGCTTGTGTAATGCCCCCTTCACCTTCCAAAGCCTCATGAATCATGTCTTCCATCCTTTTCTCCATCATTTTGTATTAGTTTTCTTTGATGATATCCTAATCTATAGCAAAATCTAGACAGACCATCTTACTCATGTGGATCGAGTTCTCCATCTACTCTCTCAGCACAAACTTTTCTTGAAACAGTCTAAATGTGATTTTGGTGCCTCAGAAGTAGAATACTTGGGTCATCTGGTTGGCAAGGATGGTGTCAGGGTGGATTTGAAAAAAATTGAAGCTATGCAAGACTGGCCGCACCCAAAGACTATCAAACGCTTGCGTGGATTTCTAGGCTTAACAGGTTATTATCACAAGTTTGTTAAGAATTATGGCAATATTATAGCACCTCTCACGGCTCTCCTAAAAAATAACTCTTTCACTTGGACTCCAGCCGCTGCTCAAGATTTTCAAACCTTGAAGACAACCATGTGCACCACTCTGGTTCTGGCCCTTCCTGATTTCACAAAGACCTTTGTGTTGGAATGTGATGCCTCAGGGAAAAGAATTGGTGTTGTCCTTATGCAAGAGGGTTGGCCTTTAGCCTTCACCAGTAGGCAACTATCTGAAAGGAATCTGGGCAAACCCATCTATGAAAAGGAAATTTTGGCTATTCTGCATGTCGTTGATCTGTGGCGCCCTTATCTCTTGGGGCAACGTTTCCAAATTAAGACAGACCATCAAAGCCTCAAGTACTTTCTGGAAAAACGCATTTCCTCCCCGAAGAAACAAAAATGGGTGACTAAGCTCTTTGGATATGATTATGAGATCATTTACAAGAAGGGAAAAGACAATGTGGTGGCAGATGCACTGTCCCGAAAATATGAAGAAGAAGGATCCCTTTTTTCTCTTTCCTTCATTGTACCAGATTGGCTCCAAGTTGTGCGCCGGGAATGGCTACAAGATCCCAAAAGTTCACATCTGATCCAGCAATTGCAGACCAATGCTCCAGCTTCCCCAGGGTACTCTTGGCTCCAGGATGAGCTTCGATACAAAGTCCGTTTGTATTTAAGTAAACAATCAAAGCTTAAATCCACGGTACTTTATGAGCTTCATGCTACACCCACAGCGGGGCACTTCGAGTTCACCAAAACCTATGACAGGGTCAAATGTTCTTTCTTCTGGGATGGTATGAAATAGGACATCCATAATTTTGTCGCTGAATGTGAGGTGTGTCAATGCAACAAGGGAGAAACAGTCAAAACTCTTGGAACACTACAACTGCTTCCGATTCCACCTGCTATTTGGAAGGATATCTCTATGGACTTTATTACCAGCTTACCCAAATCGGGAAATAAATCAGTCATAATGACGGTTGTGGATCGCCTTTCCAAGTATTCTCATTTCTATGCTCTTCAACACCCCTTTACTGCATCCACGGTGGCTCAAATTTTCATGGACCAGGTCTTCAAGCTTCATGGCATGCTGCACTCTATTGTTTCTAATCGTGACCCAACTTTCACAAGAAATTTTTGGCAAGAACTGTTTAAGCTACAAGGCACCCAATTGCATCTAAGCACAACTTATCATCCCCAGACTGATGGTCAAACGGAAGTTGTCAACAAGTGTTTGGAAACTTATCTAAGGTGTTTTTCCTATGAAAAGAAAAATCAGTGGGCTCAATGGTTACCCCTAGCTGAATGGTGGTAAAACACTTCCTACCATACAGCTACACGCATGACTCCTTTTGAAGCGGTATATGGACATAATCCCCCTTCAGTTCTCTCATACTTACCGGGTACCTCGAAGGTCCAGGCGGTTGACCAAACACTTACAGTTCGAGAGGATATTCTTCGTACCCTTAAAGAAAACTTGGTCATGGCATAGAATCGCATGAAGCAACAAGCAGATCAAGGTCGCTCTGAACATCAATTTGCAGAAGGGGATCAGGTGTTTCTGTGACTGCAACCATACAAGCAAACTTCCCTCAAGGCCGAGCAGTTTCAGAAGCTAGCGCCCAAATTTTATGGTCCTTATACAGTTCTCAAGCGTGTGGGACAAGTCGCCTATCAGTTAGCTCTGCCCAGTCAGTCAAAGCTACATCCTGTTTTTCATGTTTCATTCTCAAAGAAGGTGATTGGAACTAGGTGCCAAATTCAAACCAACCTTCCCGAGTTAGCTGAAGAAGGATTCACTTGGCTACAACCAGAAGTAGTTTTGGACCAGAGTGAGCGTCGCCTGCGTCAGTGAACCATCAAGGAAGTGCTAGTCCAGTGGAAAGATACAACTCCAGCAGATGCCACTTGGGAACCAGCTACCATTCTGCAGTAGTTTCCACATCTCAAGCCTTGAGGACACGGTTGTTTTTAAGGGGGAATACATGTTAGGGTCCTAACCCACACATAGGTAGATCAATATATTTGGATGTAATAAAAGTCAATATTAATAAGGCCTTTCAATAAAATAGAATAAGGTGGATGTAAGAAGACCTAATAGAATCTTTTTCTTCTAGAAGGATCTTCGTCTAGATGCTTCTCTTGATAGACATATTTAGTATAAATAAGGGTCGAGGGTATGAAAACCCTAGCTTGGAGATTATTGTAACAGAGCGCTGCTCGACTGGAGGTTTCCCCCTCGAAGAGGCCTGTGAACATTGCTTTCTGAATCAAAGTGTTATTTTTTTTGTTGTTCTTATATCATTTATGTGTTAATGTGGAGATTATGTTGGTTATATTACTGTTATGTTGCCATTTCTAGCATTTTATTTCTTTTCTGCATACTTTTTATATCTGGTATATTACAGACATGGAAGAGGAGGTCGAAGAGGTAGACCTGTTGCTAATGCAGAAGTGATGGAGGAATTGAAAATTCTGCGAGAAGAAATTGCAGCCATGAGAGAAGCTTGTAGAAGAGATCCTGAAGAAGGTGATATCAGTGAAGATAAACAAGAGGATGAACTAGAAGCAGAAGAAATGACAGAGGAGAACATTGGATTGAAATTGTTAAAGGCAGTCATTGGGGCTAGTTCAAAACCAAGAGTGGAGATAGTTGCATGCAATGGAGGGTTAAATCTAGAGGAAATAGTTGACTGGATAAATTCAATGGACAAGCATTTTGATTTTTCTGAAGTGCCTGAGGATAAGAAAGTAAAATTTGCAGTAACTAGACTCAAAGGACATGCTTTTCTTTGGTGGGATGGTGTACAAGCAGAAAGGAGAATACTGCACAAAAAACCAATCAAAAGTTGGAGTAGAATGATTGCCAAGCTAAAGGACAAATTTCTATCGAGAGATTACCTACTAGCTTTGTATAGGTAGATGTAGAACTTGAGACATAGACTGCTTATTGTCAGAGAGTATATAGAGGAGTTTTATAAAGTAAGAATTAGAGTTGGATACACAGAAGATAATTCTGAGAAGGTAGCCAGATACATGAATGGTCTTAGATTTGACATTCAGGATGAGATGAGTTTATGCTCACCTAAATCAGTTGAAGAAGCATGCCAATGTGCTTTGAAAGTTGAGGAGAAACTAAATATGAGAAATAACTAAGGGAAAGGAAGAGGTCAGGCTTACAAAGTTAAGGGACCACAGACTGGTAGAGGAAAATTTTTAGTTCAGAAGGAAGAAATTGAATCATCAAGTCATCCAGAACAACCTTAGAGAAGAAGGGACTTCAGAGGAAGAAGATCTTTTCAAAGAGGTCGAGGAAGAGTTAGAAATCATGAGGTTAGATGTTACACATGTGGAAAGATAAGACATATGTCATGGGATTTTCCAAAAGGAGCTGCAAGACAAGGAAATGTTCAAATTGCACAAGATGAGAATGAACAGAGAGTGCTCGATGACCATGTTGAAGTTCCAGAGGCAGGAGAAGCCTTATTGATGAGAATAACTTTGTTGAAACCAAGCAAGGAGTTACATGAACCAGCACAGAAGAAGAGCTCATTCAAGACAATGTGCAAATCACAAGGTAAGTGTTGTAAACTTATTATTAATAATGACAGTACTGATAATTTAGTTTCTGTAGAGATGGTTGAGAAGTTGGGATTGCAGAAAGAAAAGCATCCTACACCCTACAAAGTTTCATGGTTACAGAAGGGACACCATGTACTAGTCAACGAGCAATGAAAAGTTGATTTCCAAATTGGGATTTACAAGGATCAAGTTTTATGTGATGTGGTACCAATGGATGTGTGTCATATGTTATTGGGTAGGCCATGGCAGTATGACCGGAATGTAATGTACAATGGCAGAGAAAACACTTTTGTCTTGGAGAAGGAAGGCAGAAGACATACTCTTGTTCCCCTAAAGGATGAGAAGGTAGAGGAACAAACCAGCCCAAAAGTATTTCTAGTGAAAGAGAAAGAATTTATGGAACAGTTGCAAGAAGAAGAGGTAAGTTTTGTTATTGTTGGTAAACCTAGAACTGTTATAACCAACACTAGAATAGATGAATTGCCTGTTGAAATTCAGAAATTACTAGAGGACTATGTAGACATAGTTGTGGATGATTTTCCAGATGAACTATCACCTGTTTGATCTGAACCCGGGAGCGATAAGTTTCCAATAATTGGTTGTTCTGTCACTCCTTCAAAAGGGTCAGTAATAGATCGTTTTACTTGAGCGATTTGCAATAAAAGGTAAAGTTGAAGTCTTATGCGCTTGAATTCAAAGTGAATGAAAACCTCTTTAGTCTTCCTTATGTGCAATATTTCATGCTTGCCTTTAACATTCTATGTGCGGAAATTCATGAAAAAAAACAACATAAGAACATAATACACATAATGGATAAGACACTTCACTTGATAATGGAGTTCACCCTTGCAGTGGGCTACCTCTCTGGGTCATGCTCCAAAGTCTGACTACTTTATTCTTCTCGATGTAATGATGTCTCTCCTTTACAAGTTGTAAGGCCAAAGTCCCTCTTCAGTGATGGCAACAAGAGATTGGAACGTGATCAGGAATGTATCAGGCTTCACAAGTTCACATACTCATGAGGCATTCATGATGTTGACATGGACATCATTCCCACATACTCAATACATAAAAAGATGAAGAATAAAATATGACCCCCATCAACATGGAGCCATAAAAATCCTTAGATATGTTGCTCAGATCCAAAACATAAATATGCAACCCATACAAAAGACCTCGAAACCCATGAGAATAAGAACTACTTTGTTGGCCACTTGTCTTGCAAGTTCCACAACTTCTCTATCACATATAACTAATTGATTTGATGTGAAATAAGATAATAAACAAATAGATAGAAGCAATAAGCTAATTTTGTTGACTTGTCGTAGCGTCTCTCTTCTCCTTCAGACCTATAACACGCATGCTATGCTGCAACAATTAATGAAAAAAACAGCATAATGAAAAGCATGCTTACATTGGCTTCTCCAACACTTAGCTTGTTGATATGAAGCTCTACTACAAAAACAAAAAATTTCATTGAATTCATGTCGCTGAATTACCCAAAAATGACTGTCAAATCGTCTCCATCTGAGTCGGACACTTTCAGGCCCAAGAGACACCTCTGCCTCGGTTACCATGCCACTGCATCTGCAATAAAAGACTCATTCTGGAATTAAGCTACTGAATTTTTGCTCAGATCAGGAAACTAACATCACCACTGCATTCGTGGTGTCATTTTACCTAAAAATGATTGTCTCCATGTCTCGATCCGAGTCGGACACTTTTTGGACCCAAGAGGCAACCTTGCCTCGTTTTGTGTGCCAAAATCTGTACAGTCTGTATGGATTCTGTACCAGGCCATACGAGCGCACTCAGTCTTGTGCTTCGTGCGTTGGTCCTCCAATGCACTGCCTTGGACACCTTATTATACAAATCCCGGGCAGTTAAGCATTAACTAAGCCCGTTGGTGTGTTGGTTATCATAGCTATATTAAGTCATTTGGTTGGTGGAGGTCTCGGGATCGAATCCCGTGGACTCCACTCCATTTGGCCGAATTTTAGCATTTTTTGGCTAAATATAGCAAACTGTTTTGGCGGAGGCGCCGAATTGGCGGAGCGGTTAAGTTGGCGACGTATGTGCTATATTTGGCAGAACTGTTTGCTAAATATAGTGAATATTCTGGCGTAGATTCTGGCAACAACTAGTTTGGAAGCTGGCAGAATATACCACCAATTATAGTGGAACCACCCCAGATTTGGCGGGACTTTTAATATATATATATTTTTTTAATTTTTCATTCACGGAGGGTCCTTGGGCATTTCGGGGGTGCCACGTGGCACGTCCCCATTGGTCCACGTGGCAGCCTCCGATTCACCCACCTGTGCATGATGGCATCATCACCACATCATCCTAGACATGTGGCACCTTTTGGGTGGTGCCACGTGGCATCACCTAGGGGTGCCACATGGCACTTTTTCACTGGTCCACGTGGTGCCCTAAAAAGCCCAAATTTGAGTGACACGTGGCAGCCTTTGGTGCTGCCACGTGGCATGATGACGTCACGCTGACATCATCATGACATGTTTCACTCTCTGCACTTGCCACGTAGGTTGTACAGATGCTGACACCATCTGTACTGATGCTGACGTCAGCAGTACGGATGCTAACTCATCCCTACTAACTGGACTGGGTTGACCAGAACTTTGATCACTTATATATTTTAATCCGTAACTCTGTTTGACGAGTTGTTTGCGTCGTTAGAAATCTTATGACGTGATCTTCATGATAATGTACTTTTAATGGAGTTTTAGGAACTTTGATTTTTGCCCTTTTTCTGTCTGCTGAAGCCATTTTGAGCGTCCTGGGTTGCTTCTATGCGTTCTGGGGCACTTTTGAAATTTTTTGATGTTCCCTAGATCCATCCGGATCACTGTTAGAAGTATCAATCATCATATAGATCTAATCCCTGGAGCTATTTTTCCAAACAAAGTTGCTTACAGAATGACTCCAACAGAAAATGTAGAGATCAACAGACAAGTGCAGGAACTGTTGAACAAAGGATTGGTCAGATAAATTTTAAGTCCTTGTGTTGTACCAACAATGTTGAATCCCAAGAAAGGAGGAGAATGGAGGATGTGTACAGATTCCAGAGCCATAAACAAAATCACTATCAGGTATCGATTTCCTTTAACTAGGATGGATGATTCAATGGATTGCTTGAGTGGTGCCCAATTTTTTCTAAATTAGATCAGAAAAGTGGATATCATCAGACAAGAATGAGAGAAGGTGATGAATGGAAAACAACTTTAAAAAATAACACTGGGTTGTATGAATGGTTATTTATGCCTTTTGGGTTAACTAATGCACCTAGTACTTTTATGAGATTGATGAATGAAGTGCTTAAAGAATTCATAGGAAATTTTGTGATAGTTTATTTGGATGATATTCTTGTTTTCAGCAAAACAAGAGAAGAACATGTTAGGCACTTAAATTTGGTTATGAAGAAATTGCATGAAGAGAAGTTCCTGATAAATGTGAAGAAGTGTTTCTTTATGAAGAAAGAATTGATTTATTTAGGATTTATAATTTCACAAGAAGGGTTGAAAATGGATCCAGAGAAAGTAAAAGCAATTTCAGATTGGCCATCTCCAAGGAATGTTTTCAAGGTAAGAAGTTTTCATGGATTGGCAAGTTTTTATAGAAAATTCATAAGAAACTTTAGTGGAATATGTGCTCCAATATTAGACACAGTGAAGAAAGAGAAACAACCATTCAAATGGACTGTTGTAGCAGAGAAGGGATTTAAATTGTTGAAGGAAAAGATCACTGAGAAGCTTGTTTTAGCTCTCCCAGACTTCAACAAACTGTTTTCTGTTAGATGTGATGCTAGTGGACATACTATTGGAGGAGTATTGAGTCAAGATGATAAACCAGTGGCATATTTCAGTGAGAAACTGAATGAACCAAAACATAAGTACTCTACCTATGATAAAGAATTCTATGCACTAATTCAAGCTCTGAAGAAATGGAGGCATTACCTTATGCCTGGAGAATTTGTTTTATATTCTGACAATCATGCTTTGCAATTCATAACTAAGCAGGAAAAGTTAAATCAGAAACATGCTAAGTGGGTTGAGTTTATGCATAATTTTACTTTTGTTTTAAAGCATATGAGTGGAAATTCTAACAAGGTTGCAGATGCTTTGAGCAGAAGATGTTTAGTTTTGCAGGAGTTCCAAGTGAATGTTCTTGGATTAGAGCATTTGAGAGACATGTATGTAGAAGATGTTGATTTTAAAGAAGCTTATGAAGCTTGTCAGAACCAAGTATTCAGAGACAAAAGCCCATGGATAGACTTCATGTTGTAGGAAGGATTATTGTTCAAAGGAAGCAAATTGTGCATTCCTAAATGCTCAATGAGAGAGAATTTGATGAAGGAGAAGCATAGTGGAGGACTTGCTGGTCATTTTGGAAATGACAAAACTTATGCTCAATTGAATAATTTTTACCATTGGCCAGGAATGAGAGCAGATGTGCAGAGATTTGTTGGAAGATTTCAAATCTGTCAGCATGTAGAGGGGAGACAGTAGAATGCATGATAATATCAGCCATTACTTATTCCAAAGAAACCTTGAGATGTTGTAAGCATGGATTTTGTTCTAGGATTGCCAAGATCACAGAGAGGTAATGATTCCATATTTTTTGTAGTGGATAGATTCTCAAAAATGGCACATATTGTTCCTTGTACTAAAACTAGTGATGCCACTCTCATTGCAAATCTGTTTTTCAAAGAAATAGTAAGACTTCATGGTCTTCCTATGAGTATAGTTTTTGATAGAGATACTAAGTTTGTTGGACATTTCTGGAGGAATTTATGAAAGAAATTGGGGACAGACCTTAAATTTAGTTCATCTTACCATCCTCAGACTGATGGGTAAACTAAAGTTACAAACAAAAGCTTGGGTAATATTTTGAGAAGTTTGGTTAGTGGGCATCCTAATTAGTGGGATTTAGCTTTACCACAGGTTGAGTTTGCTTATAATGATTCACCTAATAGAAGTACAGGTTTGATTCCTTTTAAAATTGTTTATGGGACAAATCCTAGAGGAGTGTTTGAGCTCAGAGACTTGGGAATGATGGAGAAAAGAAGTGAAAATGCAGAGGATTTTTCTTCGGACATGCAAAGGTTGCATGAACAAGTTAAAGAACAATTGCAAGAGAAAAATCTTAAGTATAAACAGATGGCATATCTTAAGAGAAGAGAAGTGCATTTTGAAGAAGGTGATCTAGTATTAGAATATCTGAAAAAGGAAAGGTTTCCTAGAGGCACTTATAATAAATTGAAGTTGAAGAAAATTGGGCCTTGTAAAATCTTGAGGAAATTTTCAGCAAATGCTAATGAAATTGAGCTTCCAGATGATATAGGTATATCACCTATCTTTAACATTGCAGATTTGTATCCTTACAGAGAAGATGAAGCAGAAACTTCATCAACAAATAGTCTAGATACTGGACAGAAAGTTAAATGGCAGAAACAAATTCCTACTGTGCCAAAACTGGAAATGGAGAGGATTGTGGACACTAAAGTGTTGAAGAAAAATAGAGGACAGGATTACTATGAATACTTGATCAAGTGGAAGAATCAACCACTTGAATATGCTACTTGGGTGACTGGTGCACTCATACAGAAAAGTAGCAGTATTGTGGAAGAACTCATGAACAAGAGTTCATAAATTTTCTGACCTGAGGAGTCTGATGCAGGAGCATAGACTTAAATTCTGTGAGTTCCATGGATTTTGAAAGTCAAAGTCAATTTCTTTTTTTTATAAAGAGAGTGGGTTCTCTTGATTCATTTTATTTGTATTTAGATAAGGTTGAATAAATCTGTAAAAGGATCTTGAATCCTGAATAATGTAATAGTCGTAGGTTAATAGAGATTTTAAGCAGAAATCATAGGATCTAGATTTCCTAGATGACTCGATCCAGATTTCATGGATCTAAGAAACTGAATAAAATTTGTATTTAAGTGAAATTGTAAACCTCGAATAGATAGAGGCAGAGGGCAGAGAGAGAGATAGAGACATAGAGTTTGCAGATAGGCAATGAGGGTTAGTTGCAGAAGTTCAATTAATGAAGTAAAACCTCTTTTTGTTTCTACAACTCCATGTGGATAAACCCTTGTATGGAAATTTGTCTACTATGTGCATGAACAAAAGGAAATCATATTGAATTGCCCAGAAATCATATGCATGCAGACCCTGGAAGACGACTATGTAAACTCGTGAGTTATTACAAGTTACTTGCATTTGAATTGAGTTTATGTCTAATTTACGAATCTATGGTTATATCCTCTGTCGAGAGTCACTGTAGGGAATTAGTATAAATTCTATGCAAGTTCTGGTGGATCGATAATTAATATTCATTTCAGAAAAGTGAAGTGTACAGAGTTTAATGAAAGTTTCATTCTCTGTAAGGACTATCGAATATAACTTTGACTTGGGTTGAAGTTCGATCATAAGGATCCAATGTTCATGGTTCAATACATAGAAGTTAAAAGAGTATGGAAGAACTTCAAAATAGTTTTTCCTTTGGTGATAGTTTGCTAAAATTAGAGGACTTGTATTTTCAATTTCATTGACACCCTTGCACCACAAGACTACTACCATCTATCTCTTACTCATCCAATTGATTTCTCCACCAAACATTCTAAACACATATTCATTAGTTGACCTTCTATCAAGATATTCAACCCAGACGATGCGACAAAGCCATGCACATTCACTTCCCTGCCAGTTTCAAGTTTCCTTGTTAAAAAATTGCATACTCTATTATGCCATACAAGTACCTGAACACTCTCTTGAAAATAATGCAATTCTCTTTCCCATGTGTCGACATGTACATGTTGAATACTCCCACTGGGAAAAATATCTAGTTGAGTGCAGACCATTTCATACATTAGACTACCAATAGCACTAGCATAGAGAACACGTGACATGCCCTCTATTTCTTTCTGTCTCTTTGGACATTGTTCAGTAGTTAGTCTTATCCCTACAATAATAGGTTCCTTGATCAGTTTTCAATCTTGCATGTTGAAACATTTTAACATTGTTTCAACATACTTCTTCTGATTTAACCAAAATTTTCTAACTTCTCGATCTCTCTAAATATCCATTATCATAATAAAGTTAACAACACCGAGATCCTTCATGTTAAACTTGGGGGATAACTGCATATTCACCTGCTTTACAACATCCACGTTGTTTCCAACTAGAAACATGTCATCAACATACAACACTACATACATGAAACTACTTTCTTCTTTCTTATAAAAAACACAGTGATCAACCTTTCTTGTTAAAAATCCCAATCGAGGATGTATGTGTTGAAATTTTGGTACCACATCCTTTATGATTTTTTTATACTACAAAAGGATATATTTAGCTTGCACACCATCCCTTATCTCCCTTTATTGAAAATCCTTCAGGCTATTTCATGTATATTTCTTCTTCCAGGTCCCCATGTAGGAACATTGTCTTTACATCCATTTTCTCAATCTCAAGATCCAATGTTGTAGCTAGAGACATTAGTACTATAATGGAAGTCAATTTTTCAATAGGAGAGAAAATCTCACCAAAGTTAACTCTCTAGAATTGGGAATACCCTTTCACTATCATTTGAGCTTTTTACTTTTCAACTTGACCTACCACGTTCAACTTCTTCTTGAACACCCACTTTTAAATGATGGGTTTCCTTCCATTAGGTAGATCGACCGAATACCATGTCTCATTCTTATGCAAAGATTCCATTTCTTCAACCATGGCCTCCTTCCATAGTTTACCCTCTTTTGGGTCGACTCCCTGCTTGAATGAATTAGGTTGATCATGAGTGGAAGATAATACAAATGCAATACAAAAATTAGGTAGACTATACCTTTCAACTTGTTTCCTTACTTGTCCAGACCTCCTTACAATGGGATTTTGTAGTTCCACCTCTTCATCTAATTTAGTTGACTTGTCTAAATCATGTTCCTTGTTACTCAACTCAAACACCAATTCATATAGTTATTTATTCATTCAAGACTCTTCATTCTTGGAATCACATCCGACTTCCTTGAAGATCACATCTCTACTATAAACTATTTTCCTCATCATTGGATCCCATATCTTATATCCTTTCATTCCATCCTTGTAGCTGATGAAAATACACTTGACTGTCTTATTGTCCAACTTGTTCTTCTTTCGCTTGAGAACATGCACAAATTCATCATAGCCAAAAACTCTAAGATGTGAAAGAGAATGATTCTTACCAAAACATACCTCATGTGGAGTCATGTCAACTAGTGTTGATGAAGGAGATCTATTTACTATATAATGACCAGTATTGACTTCATGTTCCTAGAATTATTGTGCTAGCACAACACCACTGAGCATGCTCCTTTCCTTTTCCATCAATGTCATGTTCATTCTTTTAGAAACTTCATTCTATTGAGGGGTATATGCAGTGGTATTTTGGCATTCTATGCCACATTGCTTGTAGAATTTCTCAAACTCCTTAGCACATAATTCACCTGCATTGTCAATTCTCAACACCTTAATCTTCTTATCTGTCAAGTTTTCCACAACATATTTAAATTCTTTGAACTTACCAGAAACCTTCGATTTCTTTCTTAGTAAATATATCCATGTCTTCTTGGAGAAATTAGCGATGAAGAAGAAATAATATAGAGATACTCCTAGTGATGGAACCGGTACATGCCTAAACACATCACTATGTATCAATTCTGGAATCCCCTTTTCCATTTCATCTCCAGATGGGAATATCAAATGATTATGTTTGCATAGATTGAATGTTCACATAAATCGCCTTCTAAGAAAAAATCAGGGAAACCTTTACCCATACCTTTTCCTCTATTGACCATTCAACCTCTCACCATCAAGGCATCCTTGTTCGATCCTTCCATGTTCTTCCACCTCATTTCCTCTGAAAATAAAGATGCAACTACACATTCAAGTGTTAATGTGGTTGAATTACTCACAATAGCCATGACTAAGCTATCCAATGAATTTGGAAAAGAGCACAACAATTTGATACATTTATCCTCCTCAATGATGTTAATATCCATGGACAATAACTAACTTATCACATTATTGAATTAATTTAGGTGCTTATTACTAAGTTACGATCACTCGTCCTCAAAAGGTAAAATTTATTTTGAAGAAACAACTTGTTTACCAAGGATTTCGACTGGTACAAGTTCCCCAACTTATCCCACGGATTCTTTGGAGTGTCTTCACTTGGGACATTCAAAAATACTAAATCCCCAAGAAAAATTTGAATCAGACTCTTTGTCTTCCTTTTGATTTTCACCCAATCTTCCTTTGACATGCTAGTCAAAATTGTTCCAGGATCCACAACGACCCATTATTCTTGATCTACATGGAGATATTCCATTTTGTGGATCCACGGACTCTTCCCCTTGTAACACTCCCACGATGGGGGAAAAAAAAAAAAAAATGTCCTCCTTACAAGAACAGATCCTTTCCCTCTATGATTCCTAATTTGGGAAGTCCGGGACTCAGCCCAACTCTTCAGTCAAGGTTCTATGATTCTCTAAGTCAACAAGACTTCTAGACCTGATAGTATCACCTCCTAATCAAACACAGGCCCTTTCCACTTTTGGTATAGGTCTTACGATACCCGCGACCTTCCCTTTCGCTCTTTAGCGAAGGCTCAGAGTTGGCATTAGCCCATTTTCTTGACCCCTCCTCGGATGTGACCTTGGGCGATGACCTTGCGCAAACACACAATTGCGAGCATGGCGAAAGGAAGTTTGAAACCAAACTAATTTTCAGCCCACAATCCTCCTTGATCCTCCACGTGTCCTTTCTAAAAAACCAGGGTTTGGATTGCAGCCCGCCCTCAACTTTTTAAATTTCGTGCACCTTCGATCCCTGTAATGCTACAAGACTCTCGATAATCTGATCTTGACGGTACTGTCGAAACTCATGGTTCAGATCTTCCCTTTTCAAATTCACGGACCATATCTTCCCATCTTAAATCAAAGGATGTGATCTCCTTCATGATTCTGGACTTCGGGATTTTCAATTCTCAAACCTTTCTTTCCTCTGTACATCAATCTTTCGTAGTTGATGATCTACGGACACCCATCCTCCTAAATCAACGAACCTACTTCTACTTCAGGTGTTTGACTTTTCAACTAGATCAATGGTTCGGTAGACCTCTTCTCAATCAATGGTCGAGATCTCCTTCGGGTCTTCAGACTTCTGAGATCTCAAATATCAAACTTCACCCTTTTTCCCAATGGCTTTTATCCGAAGGTTATGATACACCGATGCATGTCCACTGGATTTGACGATAAAGGATTACTTCAGGTCTTTACTCAGAGTCCACAGACTCACGCCATGTGTTCTCCAAATCTGACGGTTCAGATCTACTTCGGACGATCCGAAGGTCGACGTTTACTTCGGGTGTTTTCCAAGAATCCACAGATTCACGTCACCTATCCTCTGGATCTGACAGTCCATATCTATTTCAACCCTTCGACGCTTCGACTCTTCAATGTTTCGGGCTTCGGGATTTTCAACTCTCAATCTAAAACTCTCGAGGTGAGTTCTCCAAAGTCTACGATCTGCCGCCATGTGTCCCTCTGGACCTAACGACTATGAATTACTTCGGGACATTACTTGGAGCTCACATATCTACGCCACGTCTCTACTGAACTCTGATGGCCCAAATCCACTTTGGGTGATCCGATGCCTGAGATTTACTTCTGGCGATCTGATGATTTAGATTCACTTTGGTTGATCGGACAGGTGAGATTTACTTCAAACTTCCGACTCTCCAGGCTTCAGAAATCTCAAGTATCAAACTTGCCTCCTCTCGAACAGATTCCTCCAGAGTCCACGATCTGTCACCATGTGTCCCTCTGGATCAGGTGGTCCAGATTCACTTTGGGTCTTTGGGGTTCAGGAATTTCAACTTTTAACCGAAAACCCTCGAACAAATTTCTCCAGAGTCCATGATCCATCGCCATGTGTCCCTCTTGATGATGGACAGTCCCAAACTACTTCAGGACTTCAGAACTTTGGTAAGTCCTTTTCTCCTGCGTGTGCAAGGTACTAAGGTTCGTTCACCTTGTTTAGATCAGATGGTTGTTGAGCCTCTTCAATGCGATCCAACGACCACTATCGCTCCTCCTCCTAGGATTCTGACTTACTCTAACTTAGAAGGTTTTTTAAGATCTCAAAGGATTCAACCTTTTGTCCTCCTACGGGCCCGTCTCCTCGATTTTTTCTATGCTCCTGAAAGAGCTATACCTTATAATCTTGATCTCTTTGAAGGTTTTCTCCATCCCACGTGCTCCTTGTGTTTCATAGATCGCTTCAAACTCAGATCGAAGGTCAACGACGATCGATGGTTCACAGGAATTGCGGGGTCCCAACATGCGGGTTCTTTATCAGGGATTTCGACCTCCACAATATGGAAAGTGCTTGCTCAATTCTAGTATATTTGGGATCGTTGATCCTCCATCCCATCGATATCAACAACAACGGTGAATTGCGGGTCGCGAACTAGCGCATCTGCTATTTTCACCTTCGTGTTTCGCATTGATTCCCCACCCTCGATCTCCATTCATAGATCGACGATGCCTATCAATTGCGGGGTTTAAATTGACCTTCGTACAACTTGACATCTCGGATAATCGAGCTCCAAAGTTCCTAGACCCAGGTCACGTGGATCTTCATAAAACTCTGGGGCTATGATCCCCGCTCTTAGTTGGGTTTTTGGTTAAGGAAATAAGCGCAAGTTCAGAGTCTGCTAGAATACTGGTCTAAAGGGAACACCTTCCCGACTCACAGAGATTTAAGCTATAAATCAAGGCAAGGTAACTTGTGAGGTTACCAAATCGGTATATATGGCCAGAGGCTTGCTTCGAATCTGGACCAACGATGTAAATTCCTGGGGAAAGTGCCTTCAATTGATTAAACTGGGGCGTATGGAAATTCAAGAAGAATTATAGGTTCTCAAGGAAACGAATGCATACTCATAACTTAATCATTTAATACAAAGAAAGAAACCTTTATAGACATGTAAATACTCGCATGCATACATTATTTACAATTCAAAACATAAGGCAAGAAAACACTTATCAGAACCATAGAGTGTGATGCGACTGCTGAAAGGGGTGCTTGTTTCCACCCAACCATAGGATCAGTCACTCCCAATGGATTTATCACTGGCCACCCCTGTGCTTAATCCACGATGCTTTGAGATTCAATCTCTTACTTCTATCTCAATGAAATTTAGGGACGAAGGTTACTCACCTTCTCCCAATATAGAAAATAGATGAGGATGAAGGTTACTCTCCTTCTCGTGGTTCAATATCTATTTTCTATGATCAGAACTCAATGTTCCCTTTTCATTCCTTCCTTGGACTCGAGAGTTTTCTCTCTCGTCTCTGCATTTTTCTTCATATCTCTCCCCCTACCCACCACACTCCCTTTCTTGCCTTTCTTTGCAAGATTGTGTGTGGCTCGAATTTCTAGTCCGTGGTTAGGCTGGAAGCCTTACGAATGGCTGGTCTGCCCCATCCCCTCATTAAATATTAAGGAGGCCTTCCCACCTACCATCCCGACTGTAATTCATTCCTGGGTTAGGGGGTTGTTTTGATTTGAGAAAATTAATTCCATCATGGTACTAGTTCGATGGAGGTTAACGCAACCATTCCTGGTCCCATCCATAGCACATCCCCTCTTTCAACAGTCATGCAACATGTAACCATTTTATATTAAAATAACATAATTTACATTCATCGACCTTCTACACAAGGTCGATCAAATCAAATATTCACACTTTTAAGTTTTCCATAGTTCCTTGGCCCATATAGTTATATTTACAAACCAGGGGAAACATGGTGTTACAATTCCCTCCCCCTTAAAGGAACATTGTCCTCGATGTTCTATCTTTCATCATGACATGTATGTACAAGAGTAAACAAAATCGGATATGCCTATCTCATGGCATCCTCCATTTCCCATGTAGCCTCATCTAGGCCAAAGTGTTTCCATTGTACCTTGAACTGTCCAATGGTTCAGTTCCTAAGTGAGGTTTCCTTCCTGTCTAATATACATTGGGGTTCTGGTAGGAATTCTCCCTCCAGCTCCACCTGGATCACAGACCAGTCAATTATATGATTAACATCATGTACATATTTCTTTAATAATGAAACAGGAAAAACATTGTGTTCCTTCACAGTGGGAGGAAGTGCTAGACTATAGGATATAGGTCCCACTCTATCTAGGACTTCAAAGGGTCCACAATACCGAGGTGCCAATTTGGCATAGGCTCCCATTCTCACAGAACTCTTCCTGGATCTAACTCTAAGATAGACATGGTCTCCGATCTTGAACTCTCGGGGAGTTCTTTTTTTGTCAGCATAACGTTTATGTCTATCATGAGCAATCTTTAGATTTTGCTTTATCTGAATTACTTGTTGTTCCATTTATTTTAGCATTTCGGGTCCGATTGTAATTCCGTCCACTGGATTATTCCAACTGATTAGAATCTTACATTGTCTACCATAGAGGGATTCAAAAGGGCTCATCTTTAAGGATTCTTGATAACCGTTGTTGTAGGCAAATTCTACCAATGGTAGGTAGTCTTCCCACTTCTTAGGCTGGTGCATTACATGCATCCTTACCATGTATTCCACTATTTGGTTCACTCTTTCTGTTTGTCCATCAGTTTGAGGGTGGTAGGTTGTGCTGAACAATAATTTAGTCTCAAAACCAGCCATTAGGGATTTCCAAAAGCTTGAAGTAAATTTGGTGTCTCTGTCAGATATAATTTCCTTGGGCATGCCATGTAGTATAAATATCTCTTTCATGAAGATGTTGGCAATATCTATTGCCTTGCAAGTTGACTTGACAGGGATGAAATGGGAAGACTTAGTTTGTCCACCACGACCATGATGGAATCATTTTGTTTGGTCAACTTTGGTAGTCCGGTGATGAAATACATGGAGATGGTTTCCCATTTCCATTCTAGGATTGGTAGGGGCTGTAACAATCCTATTGGATGACGATGTTCCACCTTAACTTGCTATCTCTGTAGGCACCTAGCTAGATAGTTAGTTATGCCTTTCTTCAAGCCAGGCCAATAGAATTGTTTCTTAGTGGTCGTGATCATATTTTGATATCCTGGGTGACCAGTATATGGTCCCTTATGTAGTTCATCCATTATGAACCTCTTCAAGTCGTCACAGTTTGGAACATACAATCTGTTTCAATAAGTTAGAAGCCCTTCCTCTAGCATCTGGTAGCCTTCATACTTAAGTCCTGTAGGCTCTTGTCTTAGGTATGAGGTCACAGTATTGAAGAATGCATTTGTCTCTTGTTCATTTCTGACTCTTTCCCCGATGTCCATTTCACAGGCGCTTATTGTTGCTAGATGAATCATTTTTATACTCCTGATAAGGGCATCAACCACCCTATTTTCCTTTCCTTTTATGTGTTTGATTTCAAAATTGAATTCACTTAGGGGAGACATCCACCTAACTTGTCTGGCATTGAGTTTTGGTTGATCAAACAGGTGTCTCAATCCACAATGATATTTCATAAGCACAAATATTCTACCCAAGAGGTAGTGCCTCCACATTTTTAAAGCATGTACTATGGTAGCCAATTCTAGGTCATGGGTCACATAATTGATCTCATTCTCATTTAATTTCCTGGACGTGTAGAAAATTAGACGTCCCTCTTGCATAAGGAATCCTCTGAGTCCTTCCTTGCAGGTATCTGTACACACAAGGAAATCGTTATCGGGGTCTACAATCTTTATCACAGATGCATGGGTTAGGTGGTATTTTAGTTCCTGAAATATTTCTTCACATTTCGATGTCCAAATGAATTTAATCCCCTTTTTCTGAAGGGTATTGATTGGACATCCAATCTTGGAAAACCCTTTTATGAACCTTCTATAGTATCCCACTAAGCCCATGAAGGATCTAATATCGGATACATCCTTCGGGGTAGGCCATTCCATAATAGATCTGACCTTGTCAGGGTCTACTGCCACTTCTTCCTTAGAAATGACATGGCCTAGGTAATGGACTTGCTTTTGAAAGAAGTCGCACTTGCTAAACTTAGCATAGAGTTGATGCTCTCTTAGTACTTGAAGTACGAGTCTAAGATGTTCTTAGTGATCCCCCATGTTCTTGGAGTAGATTAGGATATCATCAATGAAAACCAATACAAATTTGTCAAGAAATTTGTTGAGTACATTATTCATCAAGCACATAAAAGTGGCGGGGGCATTGGTTAACCCAAACGACACCACCACGAATTCATATTGACCATACCTCATCCTGAAGGTTTTTTTGTGGATGTCTTCATCCTTAATCCATAATTTATGGTAGCCAAACCTTAGGTTGATCTTCAAGAAGATGGATGCACCTCCCAATTGGTCGAACAGGTCATCGATTCTTGGTAAGGGGTACTTGTTCTTTATGGTTTCCTTATTGAGTTGTCTGTAATCTATGCACAATTGGAGTGTGACATCTTTATTTTTCACAAACAGGACGGGCGATCCCCACGGAGATACACTGGGTCAGATGTAGCCTTTTTCCATCATCTCCTTTAGCTGTAGCTTGAGCTCAACCATCTCTGGCATTCTCATTCTGTATGGAGTTCTATATGTTGGTACCGCTCCCGATGTAAGTTCTATCGAGAAGTCAATATCCCTTCTCGAAGGTAGACCTGGTAATTCTTCTGGGAATACGTCCTTGTATTCTCTTAATATGGGGTGGTCCTCTAGGTTTGGTTTGTCATCCTCAACAGATTCCAATACATGTATGGCATATAAGGAACACCCCTTTCTGCAATACTTTTTCATTTGAAGGGATGATATTTGCCTCACTGAGACAGGCTTCTGAATCCCTTGGAGGGTCGTCTTTCTCCCTTCTTCATTTACACATTCTAAAGTTTTATGATAACAATCCAATTTAGTTTTGTAAGCAGCCAACCAATCCATACCAATCAACAAGTCATAAGATCCCAAGGGAAGTGCGTTAAGGGTCACTTGGGTGGGAAATCCACCCATGATGAATTGACAGGTTGATATGGCCTCTGCCACTTTTCTTTTGGTCCCAGTAGCTAATTGCACCAACCACGGTTTAGCATGTCTAATTGGTTGTAGTTTACACTTATCAACAGTCTGAGGGGCCACATAATTCAAATTAGAACCTGGGTCAATTAAAATAGAAACTAGATGGTCGAAAATCATACCTTCCAGCTCCACCACTGAAGCTTGGTGGTCAACTTGATTATTGTCCAAGGCCGCATAGATTCGTGGCATGCTCCTATCCACATCATTGACAGTGGTCACTTCCTGGATGTTGTAGACTCTCTTATTGTTCTGTTGTATATGTGGGAGTCCCTCAATTTATGATCCTCTCCACAACCCCAACATTTTAAGGGTTCCTTCTTTAGGTTATCAGTCTTTCTTGGGGTTGTCTTAAAAGTTTTATTTCCACTTTGAGAGGGGAAATTTTGTTGATATACACTTCTAGTAGGAAGGATCCTTCTAGAATATTTTCTATAGTTCCTGAATCTTGAGGATTTAAACACCTTCTTTTGGAATCCAAAACTACTCCCTTTCTTCCAGTCCCCATGAGGTCTTGTCTTATTCCCAAACTGTTCATAACAATACCTCACCTTCCAGATAGTTTCTTCTAAGGTATTTGGTTCGTCGAACTCAATTATGTCCCGGAAGGTCTAAGGTAACCCACTAATGAACCACTACATTTTTACTTTTTCATCTTTTATGTAGGGTACATACCTCAGCAGTTCAAGGAATATATTGACAAATTCATCTATGGTGAGCTGCCCCAACCTGAGTTCATATAATTCCTTAGTCTTCCCATCCATGTATTTCTCTGACAGATACTACTTCCTAAAGTATTTCTCAAACTGTTTCCATGACAGTTCCTTATCATGGAATTCTTTATGTTCCTAAGGTCTTCCCACCAAATGGAAGCCTTTCCATTTAGGTTAAAGATGGTTATTCAAGCGTTCAAGTTTTTAGAGTAATCACAGACTCTGAATTATTTCTTTAAACCAAGCAACCAAACTTCAACCTCTTCTCCCTTCCTAATCTCTCCATTGAAAGAGGGTGGTTTGGATTTCTTGAATTCTTCACGATCATGATTTTTGGAATGCTTACGCTTCTTTCTTTTCCTTTGGGAATATGAGCTTTCTCTGCTACTAGAAGATCCTTTGGATTTTCCAGCTTCCTTTCCAAAGGACTCTATCGATGAGTGTCCCCTGGCTCCAGATTGAGCCTTCTTCGAGGCACTTCTCCCAGTGTGGTCACTTATGGAGTCATTTTTTTTTAATCTCAAGTGGACTTTGACTTCTCTTCTTATGTCGTCAGTCCACATGATTGGTCACAGGTTCATGATGTAGTTGCCTCTATATGTCGGAAAATCTCTGCAACAAGACTGCGTTAATTTTTGTTTATTTTTCTTGCTCCTTTATCAATAGCTCGTTGTCAGCCTTGCAACTCTGTAATTCGGCCCTGAGGCTCCTTATAGTTTCAGCCAGATCTGGAGGGGTTTCCACCGCCCTCCTTTTGTTAGATTCTTCATCTCTATTGTGGGAGCCATCCCCCACTTCATGAAACGTCACCATCCTTTATTCTTAAAGTTTTCTCATGATTTACTAACTTCTCGAGTGTTGATAAAAACACTTATTGTTAGCTAACAATCTATTAGGTCATGAACACTACATGGTTCAATTTCTTAAATGCATACAAATAGTATAAAGTTTCATTCTTTTATTTAATAAAATTTTTAACCAGACTTTTAAGAAAGAGGTAAGGTCGAGTGTCACTCTTTTAAAAGTACTCCAAATAGAGTTTTTTAAGTGACTCGTCCATGAGCCCAAGCAGGCCAAGTGTTGTAACCATGCTCTCATACCAATTTGTAACACACCCACGATGGGGAAAAAAAAATGTCCTCCTTACAAGAACAAATCCTTTCCCTCTACGATTCCTAATTTGGGAAGTCTGGGACTCAGCCCAACTCTCCGATTAAGGTTCTCTGATTCTCTAAGTAAAAAAGACTTCAAGACCTGATAGTATCACCTCCTAATCAAACAGAGGTGCTTCTGGATTCTGGTACAGGTCTTACGATACTTGTGACCTTCCCCTTTGCTCTTCTACAAAGGCTTGGAGTTGGCGTTAGCCCCTTTTTCTTGACCCTCCTCGGATGTGACCTTGGGCGATGAAATCACGCAAACACACAATTGAGGGCGCGACCAAGGTTAGTTTGAAACCAAATTACTTTTCGGCCCGCAATCTTCCTCGAGCCTCCAAGTGTCCTTTCTCCAAAACCGGGATTTGGATTGCGGCCCACCCTCAAATTTTTAAAGTTCGCGCACCTTCAATCCCTGTAATGCTATGGGACCGTCGATATCCCGATCTTGATGGTACTTTCAGAATTGACGGTTCATATCTGCCCTTTTCAAATCCATGGACCAGATCTGCCCCTCTTAAATCAACGGATGTGATCTCCTTCGTGATTCTGGACTTCGGGCTTTTCAATTCTCAAACCCTGCTTTCCTCCGTACATCAATCTTTCAGAGTTGGCAATCTACGGACACCCATACTTCTAAATCAACAACCCTGCTTCTAGTTCGGGTGTTTGACCTTTCAACTAGATCAACGGTCTGGTGTCCCTCTTCTCGAAAAACGGTCGAGATCTCCTTAAGGTTTCCGAACTTCTGAGATCTCAAATCTCAAACTTCACCCTTTTTCCCAACGAATTTTATCCAAAGGTTATGATCCACCGACGCGTGTCCACTGGATCTGACGATCAAGGATTACTTCAAGTCTTTACTAGAAGTCCACAGAATCACGCCACATGTTCTCTAGATCTGACGGCTCATATCTACTTTAGACGATCTGACAGTCGACGTTTACTTCAGGTGTTTTCCCAAAATCCACAGATTCATGTCATCTATCCTCTGGATCTGACGGTCTAGATATATTTTGGCCCTTCAGCGCTTCGACGCTTCGTCTCTTCGGCATTTTGGGCTTCAAGAGTTTCAACTCTCAATATGAAACTCTCAAGGTGATTTCTCCAAAGTCTACGATCTACCACCATGTGTCCCTCTGGACCTGATGGCTATGAATTACTTCGGGAATTTACCTGGATATCATAGATCTACACCACGTCTCTACTGAAATACGATGACCCAGATCCACTTTGGGTGATTCGACGCCTGAGATTTACTTCGGGCGATCTGATGATTCAGATTCACTTCGGCTAATAGGATGGGTGAGATTTACTTTCAACTTATGACTCTCCGGGCTTCAGAAATATCAAGTCTCAAACTTGCCTCGTCTAGAACATATTCCTCCAGAGTGCACGATCCTTCGCCATGTGTCCCTCTCGATCGGGCGGTCCAGATTCACTTCGGGTCTTCGGGGTTCGAGAATTTCAACTTTTAACTGAAAACCCTTGAACAGATTTCTCCGTAGTCCACGATCCTTCGCCACGTGTCCCTCTTGACGATGGATGGTCCCAAACTACTTCGGGACTTCAGAACTTTGGTAAGACATCTTCTCCTGCATGTGCAAGGTACTAAGGTTCATTCACCTTGTTTAGATCAAACGGTTGTCGAGCCTTTGTGATGTGATCCAAGGACCACTATTGCTCCTCCTCCTAGGCTTCTGACTTACTCTGACTTAGAAGGTTTTCTAAGTGCTCAAAGGATTTGACCTTTTCTCCTCCTATGGGTCCGTCTCCTGGATTTCGTCTGCACTCCTGAAAGCATTATCTCTTTTGATCTTGATCTCTTTGAAGGTTTCCGTCGTCCCATGCACTCGTTGCATTTCAGGGATCTCTTCAAACTTAGATTGAAGGTCAATGACGATCGACGGTTCATAGGAATTGCGGGGTCCCAACATGCGGGTTCTTTACCAGGGAGTTCGACTTCTGCAATCTGGAAAGTGATCGCTTGATTCTAGTCTAACCAGGATCATTGATCCTCCAGCCCATCGATATCAACGACAAGGGTGAATTGTGGGCCACGAACTAGTGCATCCACTATTTTCACCTTCACTCTCTGCGGTGATTCCCCACCCTCGATCTTCATTCATAGATCGATGATGCATATCAATTGTAGGGTTTAACTTGACCTTCGTACAACTTGACATCTCGGAGCCTCGAGCTCCAAATTTCTTATACCCAGGTCACGTGGATATTCATAAAACTCTAGGGCTATGATCCCCGCTCTTAGTTGGGTTTTTGGTTAAGGAAATAAGCGCAAGTTTAGAGTCTCCTAAACTACTGGTCTAAAGGGAACACCTTCCCGACTTGCAGAGATTTAAGCTCTGAATCAAGGCAAGGTAACTTGTGAGGTTACCAAAACGATACATATGCCTAGAGGCTTACTTCGACTCTGGAACGACGATTTAAATTCCTGGGGAAAGCACCTTCGAGTGATTAAACGAGGGCATATGGAAATTCAAGAAAAATTATAGGTTCTCAAGGAAACGAACGCATACTCATAACTTAATCATTTAATATAGAGAAAGAAACCTTTATAGACATGTAAATACTCGTATGCATCCATTATTTACAATTCAAAACATAAGGCAAGAAAACACTTATGAGAACCATAGAGTGTGATGCGACTATTGAAAGGGTTGCTCATTTCCACCCAACCATAGGCTCAGTCACTCCCAATGGATTTATCACTGGCCACCCCCAATCTTAAGCCACGATGCTTTGAGATTCAATCTCTTACTTCCATCTCAACAAAAGTTAGGGACGAAGGTTACTCTCCTTCTCCCAATATAGAAAATAGATAAAGATGAAGGTTACTCTCCTTCTCTTGGTTCAATCTCTATTTTTTGTGATCATAACTCACTATTCCTCTTTCATTCCTTCCTCGTACCCAAGAGTTTTATCTCTCATATCTACATTTTTCTTCGCATCTCTCCCCCTGCCCACCACACTCCCTTTCTTTCCTTTTTCCACAAGATTGTGTGTGGCTCGAATTTCTAGTTCGTGGTCAGGTCTGCAAGCCTTACGGATGGGTGGTTTGCCCCATCGCCTCATTAACTTTTGAGGATGCCTTCCCACCTACCAGCCTGACTGTAATTCATTCCTGGGTCAGGGGGTTGTTCTGATTTGAGCAAATTAATTCCAGCATGGTACTGGTTCAATGGAGGTTAACGCAACCTTTCCTGGTCCCCTCCACCACCTTTCATAGCATTCGTGGTCTTTCTTAGCACATCCCCTCTTTCAACAATCATGCAACACGTAACCATTTTCTATTAAAATAACATAATTTGCATTCATCGACCTTCTACACAAGGTCCATCAAATCAAATATTCACACTTTTAAGTTTTCCATAGTTCCTTGGCCCATATAGTTATATTTACAAACTGGGGGAAACAGGGTGTTACACCCCTGATCAGTCTGCGATCGAAAAAGCCACCAGATTCATTGAGTGGATTCAGCACATCCGCCAATAGGTCCAGTAGATTTTGTAGAAATTCAATGCTAAGTACAAGCAATGCCATGATTAACATAGGGTACCACACCAGTTTCAGGTTGGCAACAAAGTCTGGTTACATTTGCAAAAGGAGCGTCTCACCAGGCCCCATCGGAAGCATATCCCACTTTGTTATGGGCCTTACACTATCACCAAGGTTGTGGGTAGCAATGATTTTGAGCTCAACATTCCACCCTTCCTTGGTCTACATCCAATATTCAATCTGGACCTCCTTCGACCATATTTTCCACCATTATTCGACACCTCTGATATCATCGAACAACTGAAACCAACAGAGCTCAACCCTGACTACATGGAACAAGCATCCACCAATCAGATAGTGGAGACACAGGTCAAGGGAACTTGCCAGCAGTGGATCCACCTTTATCGGGTTGTCGAAGCAGGGAAACTCCTACACCAAGGCAAGTGGCTCACTTGGGGCCAAATCCAACAGAAATTTCCTCACTTAATGGGGAAACTCAACACACTGGATACCATTGCTTCCTAAGGGGGGAGGATTGATATAGGTGGACATTGGTGGCCACCCACCTATTCCAACTAGCTCCTCGTGTTCATTTATGTTCAACACGTCCTTTTGTACTACTTTATAATTGTGGTTTCTACACTTCTAGTGTTGTTTGAAGCCCCACACATTCTCTGTGTGGATACAGGTGGCATCTCACCTAATCCAAATGGTTTATTTTGTATGTTTTCATGTTAGAACATCTTGTTGTACTTCCAGGGTTGTTTTGGGGCCCTAAACGTTTTTTTTTGAATCGCCACAATCAGACTATAGATGGAGTTAGAGTGTGACAACGAAATGTGTATTTCTCTGAAAGACCTTTCCAACGGGCTATCATGCGCCTAAAATGGAGGTCGTATGCAAACGTTACAATCCTAGGAAGTTGTGGTACCAAATTACACCAACTTACCCATAGGGCCCACATGACTTTTGGAGTTTCACCTTCTAGGGTTAGATTTTTGGATGTCTAGGGTTTTGGCATTCATGAGTAATATGAAAAGTGTCTTTGGAACCTCATTGTAATCCATTCTTCTTATACAGATGTGCGTAGAAACCACATCTCTTCTCAGAGATAGCTACTACCATTCGAGCAAGTTTTAGTTCTGCAGTTTTATAGTTTCAACCTATTTCATTATTTAATAGAAGATATTGTTCACTGGATATTTGTGTTATTCATCCTATCTCTGTGTTTATTGTATCCAGTTTGTTAATCATCTCATTCCTCTCCTAAATCCGGATCAATCTTCCTTTATTTCCTAATGATTCAACCAAAACTTGTCATATTTATGCCAACTATGCTTGAGTTGTAAGTGGTTTTGATTGGAGTTTGAAGAAATCTTAGGAAGCCTCTTGTCTTCAATGTTCTTTATCTTGTTTTTGTGCATTACGCACCCAATCATATCCATTCCGTCAATAGGGGAAAGAATAACTTCTATGAGGAGGATAGAGTAAGGTGTATTTCCTTTAATTTTTAGATCATATGTTATAAAACACTATTGAATTTGCTCCATCTTTCTCCCCAATTCTCTAAAGATGTTGTAGCCCCAAATTTAAAAACCATATAAGATAACATGAGTGAAAAGAGTCTCAAAGAGGAGTTTCTTATTATCCCATACCTAAAGGTATGCTAATTTACAAATATTTTTGAGTCCATAATAATATTTTCACCCTCCATTTATCATTTTCTCAATGTTATAGTTCCAGTTAAGCTTGTGATATAGATCAAGCTTGAGATCTTTGTATGAAGTGACTTTGTTTTACACATTGTTATCAATTCATGTATGAATTTATTGTAATTGATATTTTGGATGTGTTATTCGTCCTATCTTTGTGTTTATTGTATTCAGTTTGTTAATCAGTTCACTCCTCTCCTAAATCCGGATCAATCTTCCTTTATTTCCTAATGATTCAACCAAAACTTGTTATCTTTATGCCAACTATGCCTGAGTTGTAAGTGGTTTTGATTGGAGTTTGAAGGAATCTTAGGAAGCCTCTTGTCTTCAATGTTCTTTATCTTGTTTTTGTGCATTACGTACCCAATCATAGTCATTCCCTCAATAGGGGAAAGAATCACTTCTATGAGGAGGATAGAGTAAGGTGTATTTCCTTTCATTTTTAGATCATATGTTATAAAACACTATTGAATTTTCTCCAGCTTTCTCCCCAATTCTCTAGAGATGTTGTAGCCCCAAATTTAAAAACCATATAAGATAGCATGAGTGACAAGAGTCTCAAAGAGGAGTTTATTCTTATCCTGGACCTAAAGGTATGCTAATTTACAACTATTTTGAGTCCATAATAATATTTTCACCCTCCATTTATCATTTTCTCAATGCTATAGTTCCAGTTAAGCTTGTGATATAGATCAATCTTGAGATATTTGTATGAAGTGACTTTGTTTTACACATTGTTATCAATTCATATATGAATTTATTGTAAGTGATATTTTTGTATTTAACTATCATAACCTTTGTTTTGTCGATGTTAACAATCTTATGTGTACTAGAGAAAAAGTCCTAATAATTTCTAGTTGTTTATCAAGATCATAGGGACTCCTATACATAAGAATATTTCATGAACCTAAAGAATAAGGATGATTACTATACTATCTAGAGTTGGGATGACACAACCTGCTTCTTCCAAACAACCCTCTAACTTGTCAATGTATGTGCCAAAAAGGGTAGGGGACATGGGAAAACCTTGCTTAACTTCTATATTACAATTAATTTCTTTTGATTAGTACTCAATGTTTCTAAATTTTCCAATAATGTTCTTGTACAATCTTATCATAGCAATGCTCAACTTGAAGGAAACTTTTATCTCTTCTAATCGATTCCAAAGGTTAGTCCTAAGAGATATGTTAGAATCTTTTTTAAAGTCAATGAAACAACACAGGAGATTGCTTTTATTATTGTGGCACTGATCTGCAATGATCCTAAGTGTAATGAGGTGGTCCACAATTGAATGATAGATCGTATATCTACTATGTCCTTTAGCTCTTTTTCTGTGGATTTCTAGCAACACATTGATCTTCATTTCCAAAATAATTCCATATAACTTGGGCTAATCATAATTGTTTTATAATTAGAGGGATCATTTTTATCCCCACTTATAAAAAGCTACAATGAGGCTTTGAGTCCAGGGTCTAGGAAAACCTTTCTTGACTACTAAATTGGAGAGCTTGTGGATGTGATGGATGATGACATGCCTTCCAATTTTTAAGATTTCTTCTTGGCAGCCTTCATTTTCCTTAGATTTCCATTTTGTGAGTTGCTCAACGCCAAGCTCTATGTCTTCTATTGGAAAAAAGTATTCCTCTATAGAAAGGGTTTGAATGTTGTCCACGACATCACGAGATTCATAAAGATTTTTAAGGTATTGTGTAGTGTAGCTAGGGGGAATAATATGGGGTACCTAGATGTAGTGTATCTAGGGAGGTAATGGGGGGATCGAAGGGCCAATAGAGATAATAGTGGAGTCCATTGAATGTAAGGTGGACTATGTCCACTATATTATTAAATAAAGTCCACTATGGTAGTTAGATATATTAGTGTGAACATAATAAATGTAAGAGGACTTATTAGAAGGTTCCACTTCTAAAAGGTTCATCCTATAGAATGTTCTTAGGTGGTTGGTGTTGATATTATGGTAGCCGCGGGAGGTATCTACCTCCACGTGTAACCCTAACGAGAATAGAATATTTCAGGAAGCAAGAAGAAACCCTAAATCATTAAAATTAACCCTAGAAGACAAGTCGGCTCAAGGAAATATTTAATATTAAGTATTTAGCCTCCAGAATGAGAAGTCGGTCCAGACAGCTCGGGAAAACAGTATAAATACAAGTAGTCAAATCTCATTTTGTACACACAACTCAAAATTTTAGTTGGGAAGAAGTGTGCACTGCAGAAATTCGGCAAGTGTGCAAGTCTGGGGAGCAGCTACAACTGGTAGCTGTTGCAATCTATATTCCTAGTTTAGGCTCAAACTTTTTATTGGTTATGGTTGGACTTTATGATCAGTATTGGTTATCTTTGCTTGATTCATTAGCCTTGGTTGACTATTGGTTTGATTCCAGAATCATTCTTTGTCAAGGTTAAGGTGCTCGGGGTGGCTTCGGACTATGGTTGGGTGAAAATATTGTTATATTGTCTATAGTTAAATGAGCACATCTATTACTTTCTAATAGGTTATGGGCCCACACTATCTTCGGACAGTCTAACCGTTGGAAGATAGATTGGGAGGATTTTCTCAGTTACAGTTGCAGTTGTAGCCAGTTTTTGCTGCAACAACAAAAACCTAACCCTCTTGTTGAGGAATCTTAAGTGAATATATTGACCTAATTTATGGATAGCCTAGTGCACCCTAGCCTAGTTCACCTGCTGGTACTCTCAGCAAACTAAGACGTCAAGTTTGAGTTTTTGGTCAAAATCAAGGGTTGACCAAGTCAAAAAAATTATGACTTACTCTATGAAGTCAGAAAACAAGTTAGAAGGGTATTCTAACTTCAGATCATGGAAGACAAGGATTGACCTCATCCTTTCCAAGAAAAAAGTGTTGGATATCGTGAAAGGAAATATCTTTGAACCACGGTTCAAAGAAGGAAAAGAGAAGGAACCTCATAACGTTGTAGTTATGGAGAAGTTCAAAGACAGTGACATCAATTCCATGAGTATCATAGTGGACTCTATAAAAGACCACTTGATAGCCTACATCTCCCATCTTGACTCATCTAAGAAGATGTACAATGCCCTAACTAACCTCTTCTCAGTCATAAATATTGGACAAGTAATGAAACTGAAGAATGAGCTTTCTGACATGAAAATGAATGATGATGACAACATAACATCATACTTTGTGAGAATCTCTTAGTTAAGAGATCAACTACAAGTTATTTAAGAAATCATTTCAGAAAAGGTACTAGTAAATATAGTACTCAATGGTCTTCCCAAGACATGGGATGCATTTGTCACAAGCATGAACACAAGAAAGGAGTATCCCACATTTGAATAACTTTGGACTTGTTGTGCACAAGAAGAATCAAGGATTAGTGAAAAAGAGAAACCCCAAAAGAAATACAATGATCAAGATTTCACAGCAAGGTTCAAAGATTTCAGGAATAAAAAGAAGTTTGGCTCAAGGAAGAAATCAAATCAAGAGAAAGATATGTAAAAAATGCAATGCTTCAACTATCAAAAATATGGTTACTACAAGAATCATTGTCCCGAGTCAAAGAAATGGAAGGAAACACATGAAGCATTAGTTTCCAAAGAAAGGTAACAATATTCTTCATAATTCATGTACATACCATGTTTACATAACTTTTTGTACATATCTTGCATATCTATTTCTTAGAAGATAAGATGTTCAAAGAGAAACAATACCTATGGAAGAATAACAAGATAAGGATTACTATCACGATGACTACAAGTTAAGCAATACACATGAAAAGATGAAGTATATCAACAACCCTTGGTAACAATTCATGTGGAAGCTATTAACATAAGTAATAGTTGCAAGATAAGCCAAAATCAGAATCAAACTTG
>ML793693.1:118878-143483 GCA_009831015.1 Picea engelmannii
CCCATTGATGGTAGTAGCCATGAAAAGAAACACGTGTTCAGTTTGACTTTAGAAGAAGTTCTCTTCAAAGAATCCCTAAGGTATCCCTGGTTGTCCATCCACATCCATGATCCTATGATGAAAGGAAGAAATCTTCAGGGCATAGAATCTATAGAAAAACTCCATGGACCCAAGAGCTAAAGAGAAACATGAGGAAGAATATGAACATTACAAGAGAGAAAGAAAAGCCAGAACAACCAATCATTATATCAAGAATCACAAGACTACCAACTTGGTTTGAACTCACTAGAAGCAATCAAGAAGAAGAAATGGAAGTTGTGATGAAGAACAATGTATGAAATACTTATGAATGGAAGCATTGCGAGATTTAGAACTAAAGGTTCTCCCAGATGTAGGGAGAAGACTATGATGATAGCTTGTTCCAGTAACTATACATACCCCTCCCTGATCCATTATATCTTCTGCAACATCCATGGGTTGGAGCTTACATTAGATGAATGTAAGGACTTTTCTCCTCAACAGAGTAACTGAAACAAAGAATCTCATGTAGGGCAACCTCAATATTTTGACGTATACCAGAAAGAGACCCTTGTATGCAGATGGAAGAAGATCTTGTATGGATTCAAACAACTTGGTGTAGAGCCTCCAATGCACAGCAAAAGCGTGGTGAAAACTTTCTATAACAGAGATATTGTATCAGAATGGTTACTCAGAAGTCTAGGATGATGGATTGCTAATCCATGACAAACTCTCATGATGATAGAAGAAGTTACACTTGGATATGTTCCATTTTGAACCTTGCCACGATGTCATGAGTTAGCAGGAAACAAAAGTGTTGAATTCGACCATGATATATATTGTAATGATCAGAGCTACATGAAGCCTTCAAAGAAAACCAATGTTCCATAATAGACCAAAGTACATTGAGATCAAGCATTACAGTATCCGTTATGAAGTCCATAAAAGAGAAGTGGTTCTCCAATATATCTCCACAGATGAGAAGATAGCAAATGTTTTGGTAAAATCTCTGTCCAAGATGAAAAGATTTCAAGTTGGGGCTTGTGGAGACGACTTCCTTATTGAAAAAGGAAGAGATTACTCCCAGGTTGGGAGGGAAAACTGATGTGTTATTGATTTACGGACAGTCATTTTTCAGTTTGAAAAATGGTCCAGGATGAGAAGTTCACTTCCAGTTTAGAAAGTGGTTTGAGATTTCTGACGAACAGGGATTTTCCAGTTCGGAAAATGGTCCAGATCGGATGGTCATTTTCGTAATGAAAATGGTTCGATAGATTGTTGATGTACCATAGACAGTGATTCCCCTTGTGGCTAGTGTGGGGGAATGGTCTAGGACAGACTTTCTTCTTGACAGTCACTCTCATTAGTGGTCAAGTAGAATGGTCTGCCAACGGGAAGTCATTCTTTCGAAGTTCACAGTTGTGAGCAGTTTCAAAGAATGGTCAGTTTTGGAGGCTGGTGTAGGACAGTCATTTCCTTAGGAAATGGTCCAGACAGTGATTCCCTAGGGCAGACTCATTCTCTCTAGGTTGCATTTTTTTTAGTGACGGAGGAATGGCCCAGTTAGGTGAATGGTCCAGGTTCAGCAATCAGGGACAGACATTCCCTAGGGAAGACTCATTCTCTCCATGATGCACTTTGTTTAGTGCCAGAGGAATGGCCCAGATAGGTGAATGGATCAGGCTCATAAATCAGGACAATTATTCTTCTATGCTTGAGAAGAATAGTACAGTATCTCATGGTTTATGTTTTACCTTTCAAGGGAAGATGCTCTTCCATATCTCATAGATGTGAGTGGAAGAATGGCCCATATGACTCAGTTTATATCATGACATTGTTTTTCTATGCAGGTTGATATCAAATGATATGTTTTCTATGGAGACTATATGTCTCTGGACAATAGATGTATGCTACTGTGGTGGATGTGTTCCACTGGTTTTGACTATGTCTCACTGATTAAATAGTTGTGTGATACTTGGTGTGATAATGTACCACTGGATTGTAGTTATGTACTACTATGGATAGACAAAGTTGTGTTCTATTGAATGGCATTGTTCTGATTACCATGTAAACTATCAATTGTGTTGATATTTTTCTAAGGCATATAGGTTGAGACGAATCTCTATGACTTGATTAGAAAAATAATCCTAGATTGACATTCCTATAGGAATGGTCTTTGTAGTCCATGGAATAGTTTTTAGCTCTGTTGGGACAATCATTCTTCTAGGACATATGTCCAGATTAGAAGAATGGTCCTTGTATCACTTTGTGGAGTGAGTGACTTATTCAGCATCATGCCTGATTACTCAAATAGAGTATGGCTTCTAGATATAATGCAGTTTATGCTATCAGGTGATAGGGATAATGGTTCTCGTGATCTAATAATGAGATAGCTTGTACGACTGTGATGATGCTACTGGTTGAATGGTATGTTTGTGATCAAGACCATTTCCTTCAATATCTCCCTAGCTAGGAGGGAGTGTTGATATTATGGTAGTTGCAGGAGGTATCTACCTCCACGTGTAACCCTAACAAGAATAGAATATTTCGGGAAGCAAGAAGAAACCCTAAAGCATTAAACTTAACCCTAGAAGACAAGTCGACTCAAGGAAATACTTAATATTAATTATTTAGCCTCCAGAATGAGAAGTCGGCCTAGACAGCTCAAGAAAATAGTATAAATACAAGTAGCCAGACCTCATTTTGTACACACAGCTCGAAATTTCAGCTAGGAAGAAGTGCACATTGCAGAAACTAGGCAAGTGCCCAAGTCCAAGGAGCATCTGCAACCAACAACGGTTGCAATCTGTATTCCTGGTTTAGGCTCAGAATTTCTATTGGTTATGGTTGGAATTTTTTATCAGTCTTGGTTATCTTTGCTTGATGCATTAGCCTTGGTTGGCTATTGGTTTGCTTCCGGAATCATTCTATGTCAAGGTTAAGGTGTTCGGTGGTGTCTTCAGCCTATGGTTGGGTGACAATATTGTTATATTGTCTATGGTTAAACGAGCACATCTATTACTTTCTAACAGTTGGTAGCACTATATAAAAGGGTTCAATCAATGTAATGGGAAGTAAAAAAGTATTGTATTTGGAGCATGTAGCTCATTAGAAGGTTTTCCCCTCCAAGAGGAAAGTGAACATGAGTGGATCCCTTTTATGCTAGGATCTATTGTATGGTGTTGCCCTATTGTAAGGGTTTCTATTATAGTAAAGAATATTTTTCATATTGTCTTATGTATCTTGTGTGGTGATTGTATTTGTAGATCTTTGGAACTTAACATGGTAATTCTAGTCCCTCAATAGAACTATATTTTTTTCTTTAGTTTTACAAGTCATAATTTGCCTCCAAAATTTATTAGGATCTAGCTTAGATAGGTGCAAAAGCTTGTCTTTCTTTACATTTATATAATACATATTTTTCGTTTTAATTAGGGCTGTGTACCTATTTATCTTTTTGAATGTTAAGAATTCATTAAAAACATCCCGAATGGATTTTATAGCAATCTTATGCTCTTTATCATACAAAGGGTTGACTATTTTACTTTCATTTTTACATAACACCTTGATAGAGAACTTGTTATTGGAAATAGAGAGGGTTGTTGTAAAATTATAACAGAGGTCTTCAATATTGTCCTTATTTGATAGGGGATTTAATTCGTTATTTAAATCATTTAAAAATATATCCCATTTATCTTTTTCAAAGAGAAAGTGTTTTTGGTTATCATAATTCTCTTGAATGAGGCTTCTGTGAATGACAAAATTTAGAGCTAGGGTTACTAGCTTATTCATTTCCTCTTTGATGGGTTTGATATCCAATATGCCTTCCAAAATATTTAGAGCTAAATTGTTATTTAAATTTTCTTTTAGCTCTTTAATCTTGTTCTTCCAAAATATTTAGAGCTAAATTGTTATTTAAATTTTCTTCTAGCTCTTTAATCTTGTTCTTCCAAAATATTTAGAGCTAAATTGTTATTTAAATTTTCTTCTAGCTCTTTAATCTTGTTCCTCATATTAAGATTTTCTAGATTATTCATCTCTCCTTCTTGGGTTGATTGTTTTTCCTGACTTTGTTTTTCTATTTCTTGTAATCTAATCTCCATTTTCTTGCAACTTAGTCTCCAACCCTAATATTTTATTTTTTATCTATTTTTGAATCTTGTCTTTAAAAGATGTAAACTTACTACCAAGCATTACCTCTAAATATGTTTGAAGTTTGACTTCTTTGTCTTCTCTACATTGATCTAATGATTCTATATTCGTAAAATCTATTTACAATTATTTTACTACATCTCCTAGAGTTTTTATAAATGTGGCGAACTATTTGTATTGGAATAAATGAATAGATTCTATATTCGTAAAGACTATTTACAATTAGTAAAGACTATACCAACTCGGTGCCTAAAAATGTCCCACTCTTAAGCCAACTCATTGGATAATAATAATATTTGAACAATCACATGGTAAAGATGAAGTGATGTTAACATCAATGCAGAAATGCCTAATAACCATAATTCATATTAGAACCCATAATTTATATTCTTTATTTTAATTGGTAAATTATTTTTTACATTGATATTTAAAATAGAAAAACCATATCTTTTTAAATTAGTGTATAAGGAGTGTGAGACAAGGGACTCGAGAGATATATGCATATTCTATTCCCTCTATTTTGAATTTTTAAACAATTTTTAAGAGAGTAAGATTTGAAGTCAGATATCAAATTAGTGTACGAAATTTCTTATGAGACTTCATTAAGATACACATACCCTATTCCTTTTGTTTTGAGCATGTAAATAATTCTAAAGACAATAAATTTTGAACCAAAACTACTAAATTAACAACCATAATTCAATTTAGATATTCAATTCTTTCCTTTTACCCATAATGTTAAATTAGCCACCATTACCATCTTAAAAATCGAGTGGGGAAATAACACATTTAGAATATGTAAAGATCCATAATTCAATTTAGATATTCAATTCTATCCTTTTACCCATAATGTTAAATGAGCCACTATTACCATCTTAAAAATGGAGTAGGGAAATAACACATTTGGAATATGTACAGATATTAATGAATTACTGAAACTATATTTTTAACACATTCCACCTCCGCATTTATCTCATGTCACCAATTATTCAGCCACTATCTCATTTAACATCACTCCTAGCCATATGATTCATATGGACGGAAGAGACATAGTGAGATTGATAAAAAAAAGATTGTTTGAACCAGCGTAAACATATTTATCCAAACATAGATATCAGGTGGCGCCTTAGATGTCCCAAATCTATGATTAATTTGCACAGGGCGCAAAATGCCTTTCACTGTCATTTCATTATGCTATTCTTTATTCTATAAACTTAAATATTTTTGTCATTTCATTATGTGTATTTTATAAACCTAAGTCTAATTAAGAACATGTGTTTCTTCTTAAGAGGTTATAAGTTCAAATTTAAAAGGGGTAGAGTATGTATATCTCCATAAATTTTACCAGTCAAATCACTTGGCAGAGAAAGTCCCTTGTCCCATAAACAAGAAGGTCTCATACACCTAATTGATTATTATTATTATTATTATTTTTATTTTTATTTATCTGATTTTATTTATTTATTTATTTTTTATAACTGACGTATCTTTTTTTTTAATCCAACAGTCGAATACTTTTTCAGATGGAAAAATGGCCCTATACACCTTCAAATTCGCTCGATGAATATGAAGTTAGAACCGGGATATCCGGCCTCATGAAGATGTCTCTGGATTTGAGACAAATGGCATCCAGTCTAGTCAATGTATAGGGTATAAATTGCACTGTCAGACAGGGTATAAATTTGTTTTCTTTGGGATAAGCAGTAATTGCAAGTTAAAAATTTGAGACACTTTTATATGTCTAATAATTTTTTTACGACGGATTTGTCTTTAAAATTTCCCTTCTCATAACCTAACCTTTTGCATTTGTTTATGCTAATCATTTAAATCAAAATCAAATTATTTAATAAAATGCAATCAGATACCTTGTGTGCGACAGCTCAACTTGTCAAGTCAAAATTATACATGAAGTCCTAAGCATCATTTCTCAGAAGAAGCAACCCTTCATTCACGGCACCGACTAGGGAGCCTTTTTGGACCAGGAGGAATTGCAAGACTAGACTAATCTTGAAGATTTCGTGATAGTCGTATGTACATTCACACATTGACCAGACTGGATATCATGTGTCTCAAATCCAGAGACATCTTCACGAAGCAAATCTTCCGCGTAGGCACGTTACGATTGTGTTTAGAAATTCGAAAGCAAATCTTCCGCGTAGGCACGTTACGCGTCCTACAACATCGATTCTGCTTTGCGAAATGAGGCATCCTACAATCAAAAGGTACTCAAGTTCCATGGCTTCCTTTTACCAGTCCATGTGCGTCATTTCTTCTGTTACAAACAATTTGATGTAAAAACAATATGTTTAAACTAGCTACAAAGTTCTTAGGTATATGGAAACCCAGTGGTATTAATATTTTTGGTCAGCTACCTATGGAATGTATAATTTCATTTTTGTCATAATACTCAGAGATCTATTGTAACAGAGGTTCCTTTGCGTTAAAAGATAAAGGAATGTATTATGGGACTTTTAATTATTTTCTATCCATACTCATCATAATAGTAGGAGCTTGGATACGGTCTATTTATACTTGTTTTCTCTCTAAAGTAGTTTGATAGTATATGGTAATTGAACAGTGAGCAACGCAATAAGTCTATTATGACCAAGATGTACACACATATATATAAAACTTAAACTATAGCACTTCATAAAAACAATACTAATAAGCAGTGGTAAGCCACAATTCTATCGTGTCTATGAGGCCCACTTAATTATATTATGAATTATATATATAAATATAAAACATCCTCATACAACATCAACCTTATAACATCAATCATATAACAGTGCAAATAAAAGTACATAGTTGAGATACATATATGAAATAATATGCTTGGAAAATAAATGGAACAACCACATTCCTCCCAATCGTAGAAACAAAAAATCCACGATTACTTGTCTTGATCACCTTGCTAGTGAACTCAACTTCTCACACTTGTAATAATAAGCTCTGAGTTAACTCAAACCTGTTCTCCACTCATGGATTCATAGTCAATTATTTTTAACCTAACTATTTCATTTGTCTTCCAGCGTTAAATTTATTAAAAAGTTTGTCTCATATATATGTGTCCATCAAAAGAGAACACTTGGCAAGTCAAACCTTTGTCCAACAATCATAAAAATAATAATTACATATTTCCACAAATCTAAATTCGAATTTCCATGAATGGAAATTTATTTTTGAATAACAACTTTGAAAATATTTATTTTTGAATAATTCGAGGATATCATAGCTCATTAGGAGGTTTTCCCCTCAAAGTGGCAAATGAATAGGAGTGGATACCTTTTATGATAGGATTTATTGTATGGTGTTGCCCTATTGTAAGGGTTTCTCTTATAATAAAGGAGATTTTTCATATTGTCTTATATATCTTGTGTGGTGATTGTATTTGTAGATCTCTAGAACTTAACATTGTAATTCTATTCCCTCAATGGAATCATATTTTTTCTTTAGTTTTACAAGTCATAATTTGCCTCCAAAATTTATTAGGATATAGCTTAGATAAGTGCAAAGATTGTCTTTCTTTACATTTATATAATACATATTTTTCCTTTTAATTAAGGCTTTTTACCTATTTATCTTGTCGAATTTTAAGAATTCATTTAAAAACATCCCTAATGGATTTTCTAACAATCTTATGCTCTTTATCATACAAAGGATTGGCTATTTTATTTTCATTTTTACACAACACCTTCATAGAGAACTTGTTAATGGAAATAGAGAGGGTTGTTGTAAAATTATAATAGAGGTCTTCAATATTGTCATTATTTGATAGGAGATTTAATTCATTATTTAAATCCTTTAAAAATATATAGTCTTTATCTTTGTCAAAGAGCAAATACTTTTGGTTATCATAATTCTCTTGAATTGAATGAGGTTTTTGTGAATGACAAAATTTAGAGCTAGGGTTACTAGTCTATGATCAAATTCAAGCGTATTCATTTCCTCTTTGATGGGTTTGACATCCAATATGTCTTCTAAAATATTTAGAGCTAAATTGTTATTTAAATGTTCTTGTAGCTCTTTAATCTTGTTCATCATATTAATATTTTCTAGATTATTCACCTCTCCTTCTTGGATTGATTTGTTTTTCTATTTCTTGTAATCTATTCTCCATTTTTTGCAGCTTAGTCTCCAACCCTAATATATTTTTATTTTTTTATCTATTTTTTAATCTTGTCTTTAAAGGATGTAAACTTGTTACCAAAGATTACCTCTAAATATGTTTGAAGCTTGACTTCTTTCTCTTCTCTACATTAATCTAATGATTCTATATTCGTAAAGACTATTTACAATTACTTTACTACATCTCCCTTGAGAGTTTTTGGTAAATGTGGTGAAATATTTGTATTGGAATAAATTAATAGATTCTATATTCGTAAAGACTATTTAGAATTACCTTACTACATGAGAGTTTTTGGTAAATGTGGTGAAATATTTGTATTGGAATAAATTAATAGATTATATAGTCGTAAAGACTGTTTACAATTACTTTACTACATCTCCCTTTGAAAGTTTTTGGTAAATGTGGTGAACTATTTATATTGGAATCAATGAATAGAGATGATATAAATTATAAATAAGAGTGGCAAAAGGAACTTCTTCACTTGAGTAGCTTGAACTCATAATTTAAGTTTGTAGAGAAAAATCCATGTGAAATTGTCGAAAGTGTCTTAGTGAAAATAAAGTGCCTTAATGAAAATGTTTCAATAACAAATATACTTTCCATCTTTTGTAATTATATTTAAGAAAAACATCCAACCAAAGAATATAAGATAGAACTAACTTTTATGTAAATATCACCTTAACTACAACTCAAATAGGTCAAATAATGTGAATAACACATACTTGTTAGATCCATTGTGGCTTTGTTTGTTACACTATTATAAAAGCCTGAATGGTGGTAGTGATTGGATATTTATTGCAAAAAACATGAAACTAGTATATTAAATAAAGTAATTAATCATTTTTATCAATATTTATGTTCGTGACCATATTTTATATTATTAATAAGATATTTTTTTTTTCTATATTCAGTTGTGTTTGATAAATTAAGTTGTACTTGTGTATAACTGACTTTATAAGCTATGAATAATATAGATTAAATGTCATCTAAAATTATGTGAAAACTTTCAAATGCAAAATCATATTTCAAATATGCCAACATTAGATTCAAAATTACAAAATTGAATATTTGATATTCAAATTTTCAAAATGAGATCTCCAATTTTTAAAATCCAATATAGTTACATGGAACCAAATTTTATACTTAAAAACCCTCAATTAATTATTTTGGGTTTATATTGTGTATTGGGTAGCACTTGGCGGTGTCAATAGTGGTGGTTCTACTATGTGATTGGGGGTGTAGCTACTGTGCTTATACCTGTGTTTTATTTTAACCTTGTGGCAACGATCCATGCTTTTAACCACAGCGAGATCTCCCCTTGAGCGCATGCATTTTTTTTTCCCTTGAACAACCATGAACGTTTACTGGACTGCCTTCTTAAATTTTTACTATGTATTAGGAAGGGGAGGGGGTGTAGTCACTGTGAATAGGGGCGAGCTTCTAGGTGTTTGGTCACGCCTTTTTTTGGTGTTTGGGACTGGGAGAAATTACTTAGAATTACTGGCGAATTTACCCTTCTATAGACTGCCATTAAACAAGAGACAGTCATTTTCCTTCACAGCTTTAAACAACAATTTTATTCCAGTTAACAACGATTTTATTTAATGGAAAATGCGATTATATTTAATGGTAAATGCAATTATAATGAATGGTGAATGTGATTATGTTTAATGGCAAATGCGACTATATATTTATTTAATGACAATGATTATATATATTTCCATTCTGTTGTGTATAATGTACAATGATTTTTCCATTGTCAAGTCTACGAATTTTGCTCCTTCCCGATGCTGTTACCCTCTTTAGGAATGTGTTTGCATTTATTTATTTCCCTGTGATTTCTGAAGGCATTTTAATTGCCTGAACTTATTGCTCTGCGTTTTTTTTACTTTGAATGTGTTTCATTGCATGGAGATACTTTTTTGACGATTTTTACCTTTTTAAGACAACTCTCGTTGCATGTGTACCTGACAATTTTCCCTTTGGACTGCACTTCGTTACTGACTTACCTTTGGTCTGCGTTGTTACCCTCTCTAAGAATGTGGTTTCATTTATTGATGCCCTGCGTTGAATGCGTTGTCATCTATATATTTCCTACGTTTAATAGTAATTAACTCTCACCTGCGTTTTAACATCTTTGATAGTGAAACATTAATAATGATTATGTATTTCCTGAGTTTAATGGTAATTAACTCTCACCTACGTGTTAACATCTTTTGACAGTGAAACATTAATAATGACAGCCACCTTTTATTAGCTAGAAGATAGCATTCTTAGACCACAAGTTTAGTCAATGGCAGTCGTTACAACCTTAATACTATTATTATGGCTAGATAGCTTCTCGTAAGATAATTCGTTAATAACATTATAATCATAATCATTATGCATGATATCGAGAANTATATATATATATATATATATATATATATATATATATATATATATATAGGTATTGCTAAGATTAGATTGTATTAATGGTAGATTGATTTGTAATTGTTGTCTAATTTGTAATTTAGACTTGCAAATTAGATTTGTACTTAAGGTTTATTTAGCTTTGCAAATTATTGACTAGTAGTCATTTAGACTTGCTAAATTAGATATGTGATTAAGTTAATTCGATATATAGTTATTGTCTAATTTGGTAAATTAGACTCGCTAAATTAGATTTGTATATCATGTTAAGTTAGGTTTGTAAATCACTGACTATTTGTAATTTAGACTGGTTAAATTAGATCTGTATTTAACGCTAAATTAGATCGTAAGTATTGACCAATTTAGACTTGATAAAAGGGTTGCGTTCTTGACGAAGTCAAGTATTGGATTGTGTCTTCCCTTGTTTTCGTCCTCTTGCATCTCGTCGACCTGTTGTTGGGGTATGGGTGTGGTCTTCTTATCGGTGTTCGGCTCCTAACGCGTCAGATTTATCTAGAGTCCTCGGTCCAGATAGGATGTGTTGTGCCAAGGTTATTGATGTGTCTATGATCTGGGGATGACATGATTCCTGATGAGGGGATCATGGTGTGCCCTATTGGATAGTGACGAATGAGAACTTGGTCAGATTCAGTGCCTTCTGTGTGAGTGTTGTCGAGCATTGTAAGTTTGCTTTTGGCGCATGGGTGGAACGCCTTCATGCTTTGGTTTGCGCACCATGAGGTTTTAGTCTTTGTTCGTCAAGGTCGTGTCGAGAGGGGGATGTTGTCCTTTAGCTTGTAGGCATGGTCGTGTTGTATCGGGAGGGTAGTGGTTTCTCCTAGTTGTTTTACGCATGTTTTGCCCAGTTTCTCTTGTGCCAGTGTGTTGAGTCAAAGTTGTCTGTTGCATGTTTAGCGGGCATGATGCCTACTGTCAGATGTGTTGTTAAGTTGTAATCGTTGTTGCCATCATGTTTAAAAAAAAAGAAAATTGCACCTTTTTCTTCACTTGTAGTCGTAACGATGGGGTCGTTACATATGGTATTAGAGCCAGGTTCAACCTGCGACTTGGGAACACTACGGATTTCGTTGATATGATATTTGATTATGATGTTGCTAATTAAGTTGACTTGTATTCTTGTAGGTAATCATGGTTATAGGACGCCATGGAGGAAGACGATGGGGTTCTAGGGGATGGGGCACGATGCCTCCAGTAGCATCCATGCCTTAGGGGTCTAATCCCCAGGGAGATGAACAAGTTGTCGGGCAGGAGCAGATAGCAATGGGTGAAGTGGTTGGACTAATGAGATCTTTTCAGCACATGTCTGAGGCACTAATCAATCGATTAGACAGAGATGAGGCCAGGGCATTGAAACCCCCTGAGGGTCCATCGCGCGCTCTGGTTGGTACTAGTGGCATTCACCGTGAACTCGAGAAGGTCAAATTTATCGAATTATTTGGTGCCTCGGACGACGCAGCTGCTGAGGCATGGTTGGAGAATATGGCGATGTTCTTTGCACTTCGTGACTATACCTCCAACATGAAGGTCTGCATGGCGGTATTTCAACTGAAGGGGAGTGCTCTTCTATGGTGGAAGACGCTCTTGCCGCAATTGAACATGGTCGTCGAAGACGTGTCATGGGAACTGTTGGAGGAACAGTTCCGAGAGAGGTACCTATCAGAGGAATTCATTGAGCGTCAACTCAACGAGTTCAACACCTTATGACAGGGAGGTCGTACGGTGCCGGTTTTATGAAGCTGCTTTGATATGATATGCATCTTAATACTGACAAACTTAAGGTCAACAGGTTCGTGTTTGGCCTTAATGGAAACATACGTGGCAAGGTTAGGATTATGATGCCTCAGAACTGGCATGATGCCATCTAGAAGGCCCTCATAGTAGAGGAGAAGCTTATCAGCAAGGGTCAAAGCAGGACTCCAGCGAGACCAGCAGGGTAGGTGTCATCTGGTGCATTGTGGCATCAGACACTAGCTAGACAGATGCCAGGATATTGTGGCTTCCAGAGAGGATCCACTTTCACTACACCTTGGCGACCAACACCTCAGCAGCAGACACCTTATCAGGGACCACAGACCGCAACAACAACAGTTTAGGCATGTTTAGCAAAGCAGACCAGGATTCCAGGCCGGTGGGTCGTCATCTTCTACTTTGGGTACCAGGAGTACTGGACCGAAGAAGGGGTGTTGGATGTGTGGGGAGCCACAATACCAGCACGACTTCCCAATGGAGAGGACTAGAGCATCTGGATCATCCAGACCCACTACCGTGGGAGATTTGGGCAAGGCCCATCAAATTCATGTAGCGGTGAGTAACTGCCAGGCAGATCACTAGTCGACTGTTCTTGAGACATCAGGTACCGTCGCTGACCAAACCCTTAGTATTTTTATAGATCTTGGTGCTACCGAGAGTTTCATTTTTGGTGCAACGCTAAAAAGGATTAAGGTAAAGGAAGTTGAACAGGATGAGTTTAGCTTCGTAGAGATGGCTTCAGGAGCCAAACAGAAGGTTGGAGGAAAGGTTACAGGCTTACCCTTAACCTGGGAGAGTTTGTCACCAAGGCCAACCTGTACGTCACGATATTAGGATCTTATGACGTCATGATTGGTATGGACTGGTTGGAATTGCATGAGGCGATACTCAATTGTAAGACAAAACGGTTGAGCTTGGTCGATGATGAGGGACAAAGACATGTGATTGTAGGACGAAACTAGGGAGTTTTCCTGAGGTTCATCTCTTCCTTATAGCTATGGAAGAGCATGTGCAAGGGATGTAGGCTTTATGCGATCCTTTCATTAAACGAGAAGCGAGTAGTGAAAGGTCTAGAACAGCTTCCGGTGGTGAGAGAGTTTGCAGATGTCTTTCCAGAGGAGTTACCTGGGATGCCGCCAGAGAGGGAATTGGAGTTTACCATAGACCTAAAACCGAGGACTAAACCAATAGCGAGAATGACTTATCGTATATCGACCCCGGACTTACAGGAGTTGAGAATGCAACTGAAGGAGTTGTTGGACCTGGGACTTATATGTCTAAGTGTGTCATCGTGGGGCGCATATGTTATTTTCATACGAAAGAAGGATGGGTCGTGGAGGCTCTGCATTGACTATTGTCAATTGAACAAGGCAATGATCAAGAATCAATATCTGTTTTCGTGGATTGATGATATGTTCTATCAAATGAAGGATGTGACGATGTTCTCAAAGATCAATTTGCGATCAGGGTATCGCTAGTTATAGATCAAGGAGGATGACATCCCTAAGACTGTCTTTAAGACAAGGTTTGGGCATTACGAGTTTACTGTTTTACCGTTTGGACTCACAAACACCCCAGGGGTATTTATGAGTTTGATGAACGGGGTGTTCCGTGAGTACTTGGACAAGTTCGTCCAAGTATTTATTGATGATATTTTGATTTACTCTCAGATGACAGAGGAGCATGGCGAGCACTTGCACTTGGTACTACAGTGTCTGCGAGAGAATAAATTGTATGGGAAGTTGTCTAAATGTTTGTTTTATCAATCAAAGATTCACTACTTAGGGCACGTCATCTCCGACGAAGGTATCGCCATGGATGTAGCAAAGGTCGAGGCTATTATGGAATGGCCTGCGTCGACGAATGTCCCGAAAGTGCGTAGCTTCATGGGTTTAGAAAGATACTATCGACGGTTCGTCGAGGGATTTTCGAAGATAGCAAATCCGATCAAGGAGTTGCAGAAGAAGAACAAGAAGTTTGTTTGGACTGAGAAATGCACGGAAGATTTTCAGAGGCTCAAAGAGTTGTTGACAATGACACCGATACTAAATATCCCTGACATGGACGCAAACTTCTTGGTATGCACTGATGCATCCAAGGAAGGCTTAGGTGGAGTCTTGATGCAAGGCGGTCGAGTGATCGCTTACATCTTGAGGAAACTGAGAAGGCATGAGGAAAACTATGCGACGCACAATTTGGAGTTGTTAGCCATTGTATATGCCTTGAAGGTTTGGAGACACTACCTTGTGGGATGAAAATTTGAACTAAAGACGAACCACTGTGGACTGCAACACATCTTTACGCAAAGCGACCTGAACGCGCGTCAACGACATTGGTCGGAACCGCTTAGCGAGTATGATTTCGAGATTTCTTACATAAAAGGAACAATGAACCGAGTGGTAGATGCATTGAGTTGGAGACCATGCATCTTTTCGGTGTTGCCTTATTAGACGAATCTACGTGAAAAAATTCTAACCTTACAACATGACGATGACTGGTACAAAGAGGTCGAGGATTTTATTGGACAAAGCACAATGATGGTACTGAGATTTGAAGGATTTACGTTTGACGACGATGGATTATTGAGGTTTAAAATTCAGATTTACGTACCACCGAACGATGAGTTGAGGAGCTTGATCCTAAACAAGGCTCATAGAGCAGTATACATGGCTCACCCGGGAGTCACAACGATGAGGGCAGATCTTAAACCCTTGTTCTTCTGGAAAGGAATGAAGGAAGACATAGTCAACTATGTGGCCAAATGTCTAGAATGTCAACAGGTAAAGGCTGAACATAGACATTCGGTAGGATTACTACAACCACACTCTATTCCAGAATCGAAATGGGATGTTATTTTGATGGATTTTATTGTTGGATTGCCACTGACGACAAGGAGACACGACTTGATTTTTGTGGTAGTAGACACTCCGATGAAGAGTTCTCATTTTATTCTGGTGCGTATGACGTATCAGGCACCTGACATAGCTAGAGTTTTCATTAGTGAGATTGTGAGGCTACATGGTGTGCCTAAGAGGATTATATTTGATTGAGGATCAATGTTTACTAGACAGTTTTGGAATAGTTTCCAAGAGGCCTTGGGAACCCAACTTAACTTTAGTACTGTGTATAACTCGGAGACTGATGGGAAGACTGAATGAAAGAACCAGACCTTGGAAGACATGTTGCGCATGTACGTGATGGAACAACAAAAGAATTGGGAAGAATTCTTGACACTGGTAGAATTTGCTTATAACAACAACTAGCAAAGCATCATTAAGATGGTGCCTTTCGATTTTCTTTACGAGCGACCGTGTCAAACACCTTTGAGTTGGGATCGGCTTGAGGATAGGGTCCTGGTGGGACCCGAAGCGATCCAAGAAATGGAAGAGAAAATTCAAACAATAAGAAAAAGGATTAAAGAAACGCATGATCGGCATAAGAGTTATGCCGATGCGCACCGTGTCGACCATAGTTACGAAGTTGGCGATCGATTCTTCTTGTGGTTAAAACCGCATAAAAGTTCGATCAAGTTTGGAAAGGGAGCTAAACTCTCTCCTAGGTTCATGGGACCTTTCGATATTATGGAGAGGAAGGGGCCTGTGGCCTATTGACTAGCCTTTTCTGATTCTTTGAGGCATATGCACGATGTTTTTCACGTATTTATTTTGAGACATTATATTGGTGATCCTACACATGTTAGTGACATGCGTTCCTTGCAGGTATTAGACGAGGGGGCGCTCATGGCTGAGACGATCTTCATCCTGAATTATGGCATTCGACAACTATTACGTCCAATAGTAGATCAGGTCAAGGTCCAGTGGGACAACTATTGTCCGCTCTCGGCGACCTGGGAGGACGCATATGATATGCGCCAACAGTTTCCATTTTTGTTTGATAGATAGACATATGATACCGTGATACACATTATTCGGCACTTATATACTGTGAAACTTTGGGACGAAGTTTAGACCAAGAGGGGGTGTATTTAAAATTCTGCTCTTGTGCGCCCTGACCGAACTTATTCTTTGAGGACACTTGCTTGCAAGTGATCCAGATTATTATACTTTTGGGCATTTGATTATGATTATGAGGCGTTATGAATTGATGACATGTTATTTTGTTGTATTGACATAGACAAGTGCTATTGACTCAGTTTTCCTGAGTGTGTAGGATTTTGGACCTTGAGGATGTAGAGGCATCGAAGAATCCCCTTGGACTCTGAACCGAGTCGGGGAGTGGACTATTGGGGTTTGATTGTTGTATATATGACATTTTTTCATCTAATTAGATGATATGATTATGGATATTGTTCTGACATGATTCGTTGATGATGCAGACTGACGATAGCTTGCCAACTAGACTCACATGTGGAGTAGAGGGGTCACGCACGACTACCAGAGACGTTGAGGGGGAGGTGTGGACAACAATCCTGCCACAGCTTACTAGCACTCCCGTCGTGGTTCAAATTGTAGGTTAATGATTACCTAGTTCGAGAAGACCCACGATGTCGTGAGGGTTGACTGCGACAGTTTCTCATGATTATTCTAAGCGGTGCGTAATAAGGAAGGAGCCTTATTCCTTAGAGGCCCTTAGTCTCCCACAAGATCACCTAGCGGAGTATTGACTCCAAGGTTTTTTTATGTATACCAAGTCAGTCAAGAGGCAAGTGGCACCCTTGGAGCACGTAGTACATCCTGAATGACACATCACGCAAGAAAAATGGAAAGAGGCGAGTGGCACCCTTGGAGCACATAGTGCGTCCTGAAGGGCACCTCGTGCACAGGAAACAAAATGAGGCGAGTGGCACACTTGGAGCACCTAGAGCGTCCTAAAGGGCACGTCGCGTTGTTAATTAATAAATGGATAAACCTAGATGGCCTTAGGACGAATAACATGATAAGAAACATTTAAAACAATTCCCCTAATAAAATGTCGCCCGGCCTAGGAAAATAAAGTCTAGGTATAAGTGATACTTGTGATAAAAGAAATTATCTATTTATATAAAAATAAAAATAAAAATAAATAATAATGATAATCATCATTAATCATGTGACGAGAAGGGGGTAAGTAATTCATTTAATTTATAAAAATCTTTTGGGATATAAAATTTAAAAAGGGGGGAAAAGGGGAAATAATTGTTTTATCACATATGCTAATTAAAAAATAATTAATTAAAAAGGAAAAGGGGAAAAAGTTAATTTTCTACACCTGCCAATTTGAGTTTTAGATGAAAAGGGAAAGAGGGAAATTTAAAAAGAATTAGGAATCTAGGAAAAAGCGGGAAACATAAAAGAAAGGGGAAACATAAGGAAAAAACAAAAAGACTGACTTAGTAAGGTATCTAACATTTAAGAACTTTCTAAATTAAACTCTACTAGTAATTTAGTAAGGGGGTAAGTCATTAAAATGTGTAAGGGAATATGGGGAAACCTAGGAGCAATTCTAGGAATTCTTTTAGGTGGGTGAGGGAAATAAGATTAATTAATTAATTAATGAAATTAATTTTGGTGCAATGAAGGGGATGGGTGACACTTGTACGGGGATGATTTTATGAATTAAATTATTGTACAATAAATTAAATGGGATTTTGGGAAATTAAATGACTTAGAAACTCTATATAAAGGAGGGAGTAGAAGGATGATGGATCTCTTATGTTATGTGTAACGTTACACTGCAGGATTTTAGACTTGGCTGACTTAGCTTGTGGGAGTTGGGATACCCAGCTCGGTGAGGAGTGGTAGCTCGGACTTACGAGACGAGGTGGAAGCTAGTTGATTCTCTGGTTTAGTGTGCGTATCCCCTTTGCGGTTCAGGGGGCTAAGGGGGAAGAAGAGTACCCCTAGCGTTGGTTGGGAGGTACTGGTGAAATCTCATCGGTCGGCAAGCAGGAGAAACACTGAGCGCACGGGACAATGACTCAAAGCGGGCGACTTGGGTTATGGTACGCTTCCTTTATTCTACATGCTAGATTGTTATTGACCTTACGCTTTCGTTATGTGATTTTAACTCTGTAAGAAGGTGTTGACTTAGCGTTTTAATTGATAACTTAATTTCCCCATAGCCTTAAGCTCGTTGTTGATTGATTCCCTTGGATTTTGATCCCTGCATGTCGTGACCGTCCTATGGTTTTATTGATTTTGTGATGAGTTTGCACTTCTTACTTCGCCCTCATCCCTAGCTCATCAATCCTCGCCTGAGCAGTCGGCAAGGAGCCGGATCGATGGTCATCACTTCGGTGTTAATAGACCTATAGATCCTAATGCCCTACTTTTTTGTGTGTGGATGATGAGCGAAGGATGTTTCTGCCCAACTGTCTAACCCTGTTGATTGTTCATGATTGATGGATTGCCTTGCTCCTTTTGCGAATGAGTACTTATGCGATTGTTATCCTTCCTTCCGCTATACGCTTATTACCATATGTGTTTGATGAAAGGATCTTCGCATTTTAATGAAATGATCTCTGTGATTTTAAATGAATGTCATCGACAATTTTAATTCTTTTCTAGGAAAATTACTGTGTGGTTTTTATACATCTGGTCTGCCTTTAATGTGAAAATTTCACCTTATGTTTTCACACTTATGGCCAACAATTTTACCTCTGCACTTTAATTTGACTTGATTGACATCTTTTAAGGGATTTTGACTGCGTTTTAATTCTTTTTATCTGTGTTTTTGAGTTGTCTTTTTGCCTACGTTTATATTATGTATTTGGTAGCGCTTGGTGGTGTCAATAGTGGTGGTTCTACTGTGTGATTGGGGGCATAGCTATTGTTCTTTTACCTGCGTTTTATTTTAACGTTGTGACAACGATCCATGATTTTAACCATAGCGAGATCTCCCCTTGAGCGGCTGCATTTTTTTTTCCCCAACCATGAAAGTTTACTGGACTGCCTTCTTAAATTTCTACTGTGTATCGGGAAGGGGAGGGGGCATAGTCAAGTATATTTCCATTCTATTGTGTATAATGTACAACGATTTTGCCATTGTCAAGTCTGCGAATTTCGCTCCTTCCTAACGATGTTACCCTCTTTAGGAATGCGTTTGCATTTATTTATTGCCCTGCTATTTCTGAAGGCGTTTTCATTGCCTGAACATATTGCTTTGCGTTTTTTTTACTTTGAATGCATTTCATTGCATGGAGATACTTCTGTGACAATTTTTTACCTTTTTAAGACAACTCTCATTGCCTGTGTACCTGGAAATTTTCCCTTTGGACTGCACTGCATTACTAACTTACCTTTGGTCTGCGTTGTTACCCTCTCTGAGAGTGCGGTTTCATTTATTGATGGCCTTCGTTGAATGCGTTGTCATATATATATTTCCTGCATTTAATAGTAATTAACTCTCACCTACGTTTTAACATATTTGACAGTGAAACATTAATAATGATTATGTATTTCCAGAGTTTAATGGTAATTAACTCTCACCTGCATGTTAACATATTTTGACAGTGAAACATTAATAATGACAACCACCTTTTATTGGCTAGAAGATAGCATTCTTAGACCACAAGTTCAGTCAATGGCAGCTGTTACAACCTTAATACTGTTATTATGGCTATATAGCTTCTCGGAAGATAATTCGTTAATGGAATTATAATCATAAGCATTATGCATGATATCGAGAATGTTTTTTTTTATATATATATAGGTATTGCTAAGATTAGATTGTATTAATGGTAGATTGATTTGTAATTGTTGTCTAATTTGTAATTTAGACTTGCTAAATTAGATATGTGATTAAGTTAATTCAATATATAGTTATTGTCTAATTTGGTAAATTAAACTCGCTAAAATAGATTTGTATATCATGTTAAGTTAGGTTTGTAAATCACTGACTATTTGTAATTTAGACTAGTTAAATTAGATATGTATTTAACGCTAAATTAGATCGTAAGTATTGACTAGTTTAGACTTGATAAAAGGGTTGGGTTGTTGACGAATTCGTGTATTGGCTTGCATCTTCCCTTGTTTTCATCCTCTTGTGTCTTGTCGACCTATTGTTGGGGTATGGGTGTGGTCTTCTTATCGGTATTCGGCTCCTAATGCAACAGATTTATCTAGAGTCCTCGGTCCAGATAGGGTGTGTTGTGCGAAGTTTATTGACGCGTATATCACCTAGGGATGGCATGATTCCTGATGAGGAGATCATGGCATGCCTTATCGAATAGTGGAGAATGAGAACTTGGCCAGAGTTGGTGCCTTCTGTGTGAGTGTTGTCGAGCATTTTAAGTTTTCTTTTGGTGCATGGGTGGAACACCTTCATGTGTTGGTTCGCGCACCTTGAGGTTCTAGTCTTTGTTCGCCAAGGCCATTGTATCGGGAGGGGGATGTTGTCCTTTAGCTTATAGGCGTGGTTCTGTTGTGTCGGGTGGCTAGTCGTTTCTCCTAGTTGTTTTACGCATGTTTCACCCAGTTTCTCTTGTGCCACTGCGTGGAGTTAAAGTTTTATTATGTCTGTTTAGCAGGCATGGTGCCCACCGTCAAATGTGTTGTTTAGCTGTAATCATTGTTACCGTCCCATTTAAAAAAAAAAAAATTGCACCTTCTGCTTCGCTTGTAGTCGTAACGATGGGGCCATTACACATAGCCTCAATGTCAACTTATACCAACTCAGTGCCTAAAAATGTCCCACTCTTAAGCCAACTCATTGGATAAAAATAATATTTGACCAATTAGATAGTAAAGATGAAGTGATGTTAACATCAATCCAGAAATGCCTAATAACCATAATTCATATTAGAACCCATACTTTATATTCTTTATTTTAATTGCTAAATTATTTCTCAGTTTGATATTTAAAATGAAAAAACTATATCTTTTTAAATTAGTGTACAAGGAGTGTGAGACAAAGGACTCTACATAGATATACATACCCTACTTCCTCTATTTTGAATTTTTAAACAATTCTAAAGAGAGTAGTATTTGAAGCTATATATCAAATTAGTGTATGAGACCTCTTGTGGGACAAGAAACCCCACTGAGATATACATACCCTACTCCCTTTGTTTTGAGCCTATAAACAATTCTAAAGAGAATAAAATTTGAACCAAAACTACTAAATTAACAACCATAATTCAAATTAGATATTCAATTCTATCCTTTAACTCGTAATGTTAAATGAGCCACCATTACCATCTTAAAAATGGAATAGGGAAATAACACATTTGGAATATGTACATATATTAATGAATTATTGAAACTATATTTTTAACACATTCCACCTCCACATTCATCTCAAAAACGGAGTAGGGAAATAACACATTTGGAATATGTACAGATATTAATGAATCACTGAAACTATATTTTTAACACATTCTACCTCTACATTTATCTCATGTCACCAATTATTCAGCCATTATCTCATTTAACATCACTCCTAGCCATATGATATATTGATGAATCACTGAAACTATATTTTTAACACATTCCACCTCTGCATTTATCTCATGTCACCAATTATTCAACCACTATCTCATTTAACATCACTCCTATGTTAGAATTGCAAACACGAAAAACACAATTCACAATGATAATTAACAATCACACATATAAGGAACACATGGATTTCACGTGGTTCACCCAAACGTTGGGCTACGTCCACCAAGCATAGGCATCGATTGTCTTATTATTTAGATCATGGAGATTACATCAACTCACTTAGTCTTTCACAATCATTTGCCTCTACGGGCTTACATGAATTTATACATTCACACAAGAAATTGATTAATAAATGCAATCCCTATCCATATTCTAACTTGGTCTATATTGTTGTAACCAACGCAGAATAATAGGATCCAAATCTGTTCTTGGTAATTTGTTGTCACCAAATCCCAACAATCTCCACCTTGACAACAATTAACCTGATACCTTGCTCCTTCCTTTTGTTCATCACCTTTTCTGCAAGCCAAGAGAAGCCACGCACCACTGCAACTTCTCTAATAAAATTGGTTTCATGATCTCGCCTGTGTGACTTGCACGAGTTTGGATTTCCTGAGGGGTCACCCCACCTCCAACATGCCTTCCACAACTATGTTGTGAGACATATTTAGTGATAGATCTCCTCCTATCCAAAACACCTGCAAAATATACATTACAATTATCACGGACCATCTCAATGTAACCATTATAGGTGACATTTGTGCTTCTCAAATGCCGAAGCACCCATTTCACTGCAACACATGAATCTGTCACGTATCTAGCAACATCATTAGCATGTGAAACATCTGGTATTAACCATTTCATCGCGTACAACCGACCTCCTACTGAACTTACATGAGACATAACCTTTTCTTCTTTATAGACAGGCCCTATGCTTGAAGAAAACTTATAATGGAAAGAAAGAGGGATAAAACCTGGTTTTACAATGTTCATACTGAACTCCAACCACAGCTTACCATAACCATCTCTGTATACTTCCATGCCCATAATTTGTTTTGTTGCTCCTCAATCCCTTATCTGAATTGTCTTGTCCACCTAAGTCATTTTCTTACTGATTTTATCCATGCTTCGGTTTGCATCGAGCATATCATCAGCAAAGAACATCAAGACTGTGAATGTACTATAAACCGTATATTCATTCCTACCCTTTGAAAAATTCTGACTCACTATGAAGGATTCAAACCTCTTGTATATTTGCCTGGGTACCAATAGGCCATACAATGAATTTTCTAGCATGCGGTACCAATAGACCATATAATGAATTTTCTAGCATGCAAACAAATTTATCGTTGCGATCTTGAATCAACCCTTTTAGTTGTTCCATACATACTATATCTCTGTCAATGATGACCTTGTGAGAAGTATGATCCCACACACAACATCCCTTTATACCATCATCATAACTTGCAAAGATATAAAACAAGCAAGAATTTAGAAACAAATATTTTAAGTCTGGAAATGATTTACCGCTTACTAATACCTGTAATTATTTATTGCTCTTATGACCTTGATGCTTCTGCCATAACATGAAGATACATATGTCACTTCAGATGCCACTTCAGTACTCCCTTCCAGCTTATAAAGGTTATCAACCTTTGTTGCCTTCATCACTACTAAATTCCCTTTCGACACTGTGAGAGCTCCACCTTGACCTGTATACTTATATCCACAAGAATTCAACACTCCTAAAGAAATAAAATTTTATTTAAGCTCAGGTACATATCTAACATCCGTTAATTCCCTAACAATACCATTGAACATCCTGATTCTAATACTGCCAGCCTCAACAGTTTTACATCGAATACCATTTCCCATAAACACTACAACCTCATCAACAGATTTTTAAGAAATGAAACAATTTATATGTGAGCACATGTGGTGGGAGGCACATAAATCTAACTGCCATTCTTCTTGATATTGTAAATTACTAGAAACAGATAAAACTTGATCAATTATACCTGAATTTGTTACAGCCAAATTTTCTTCCTTCGTAGAGTTTTCCTCAGATTCCTTTCTCTTCCAACAATCTTTCTTAAGATGTCATGTTTTGCCACAGTGCTAGCATTTTGCTTTACCCTTTCTGTGTCTTGACTTAGATCGAAAAGAACTTCTCTCATTCTTCTCTGTAGTTCAACCTCTGATCAACATCACCTTTGAAGTTGAGGTTTCTTTACTAGATTTTCTCCTCATCTCCTTAGCCAACAAAGCTCCCAGAACAGAGTCATAATCCAAAACATTTGCTAAGCTAAAACTAATATAGGTGACTAGATTATCCCAAGACTCAGGCAACGAACACAATAGTGTAATAGCCTTATCCTCATCTTGGAATTTAACTTCCATACTAGTCAATTGAACTATAAGGGTATTGAAGGTATTTAAGTGGTCAACAACTTTTGTACCTTCTTTCATCCACAAACTGTACAACTGTCTCTTCAAGTAGACTCTACTTGTCAAGGACTTCGTCATATATAGACTTTCCAACTTGCTCCATAAGCCTTATGTTGTATCCTCTCCTATGATATTAAACAAAACCTCATCCGCCAGACATAAACGAATGGTGCCAATGCTTTTTGCAACCCTTGTTGCTGAACTTTTCAACTTCAAACTTCGAACTCTACATCTTAGCCATTAGCACAAAAAATCTCCCAATATCCACTGCTTATAAAACCCAAGACCCTTTTTAA
>ML793693.1:163697-186310 GCA_009831015.1 Picea engelmannii
AAGAAAGTTATGAACAATAAATCTGACCCATTGATTTTGGAGGACGACTAAGAATATGCCAGCATCTTCAATGCATAGCTATTAGATAAAGGTTTAAGGTTAAATAAGATTAAAAGATCATTAATTGTGCTATTGTCAATAGGTGTACGCCTTTGGACGTAAATTAATAAACATAAGGTCAGAAGTCACTTTAATCAAGTTGTAAGCAAAAAGTTAAAAGGGCTTAGACTAGGACAAGCGGGAAGGAGTCAACATATGCACTAGGAGAGTAAGCATAGGAAGTGGCGAGTATGACACAAGGCTAGCATAGCTACAGGGCAAGGGAACCAATAATTTTTTCATAGGGGCGAAGAAATCAAGCTTAGACGCTTAATCCTAACCCTAACCTAGCCAATCCCCTAATGGAGTAATGTCTGTTTATAGACAAGTAAAGAAAACTTACGCCTAACCCTATTTCTAAGTTTAAGTAGCACCAATTTGAAACGTCCTTGAACTCACCCTAACAACTTTGGGGGTGATGCAGGTTAAAGCATACAGGATGGTCATGACTCGAAGGAGTCGAGGCAGGGGAGTGTCATCGCAAGCACCGCCAACACCGCTAGCGCCACCACCACCATCGCCCGAACTAGCCCTCATACTGCACTCGTTGGAAGCCATTAACAAGACTTTAAAGGGGTGACAACTGGCAAGGACTGAAGTGGAACACCCACCATCTAGAATGGGTAATCCAGAAGCGTCAAGGGATTTAGGGGGAGGAACTCCACCTGAAGACATCACGTAAGAATTGCAGAAGATCAAACTTCTGGAGTTTGTCGGGGGTCGCGCCAATGAACGCACAGAAGCATGGTTGGAAGGCATGACAAGGTGTTTTTCCTTAAGGGACTATGCGTCCAACTCAAAGGCAAAGATAGCCATTTTTTAGTTAAGAGACAACGCCTTGAACTGGTGGGGCAACTTGGAAAGACAACTGCACCTTACCCCAGACACAGTATCTTGGGAACTTTATGAGGAGAGGTTCCGAATGAAATATCTACCAGCATACTACGAGGAACAAAAGGTAGGGGCATATCATGCCTTAGTATAGGGAAATAGAACTATAGAAGAATATGGGATCAGATTTATGGAACTGGTCAAATATGTTTCGTATATGGATAACAACCAATGACAAGTAGAGCGCTTCGTCTATGGATTGAACCCTAAGATAAGAGCTATGGTGCGGATGTGGAAACCATCTTCAGTAGCAGAGGTGGTGGAAAATGCACGTTATGTGGAAGAACACATGAACTTAACCGGGGGTACAAGACTGACATTTCTGCATCACCCAGGATTCGTAGGAAAGGCCCCGAGGACATTTCCTAGGGGAGGGGGCTCAAGGCCACCGCCATATGGTAACAGAGTCACGCCAAGGATAGTAGCTGCAGGGATTTCAATGGCAGCGAGGGAAACATCTCATTCATCGCCAACGGTGCAGACAGGTCCACGACCATCTCAGGGAACAACTAGTAGGGGCAGGGATTCCATGGGAAGGAACTCATTTCAGAGACAGACTCAACAGTGCACAGGTTCAATCTCGTGTTACCTGTTGGGGGTGCGGAGGAACCCATTACCAACGTGACTGCCCAGAGTTACAATCAAGGTTCATGCATAGAGAAGGAAAGGCACTGATGGGGAGATCAAGTAGCAACCACTAGATTTACGCAACGATTAATAACCGCCAGGCCGAACATAAATCCATGGTGGTGGAGTCATTAGGTATGCTAAATCATATCAATGTCAAGATTTTGTTTGATTCTGGTGCGACAGATAGTTTCATTTCACCATCTGCATTAGAAAAGAGTGGGTTGGCAGCCTACGAGCACGATGACTTTAAACAAGTCGAGATGGCTTCGAGGGAAAAACAAGCGGTAGGACCTAGTGTTGATAATTGTATAGTAGACCTAGGAGTGTGTACTACTAGGTTAAAGGTATACGTCACTACTCTCGGAGCATATGACCTAATCATTGGAATGGATTGGTTAGCAGCTCACCGAGCTTTGGTAGATTGTTTCGCAAAGAGGGTGCTTTGTGTCGACGATGAAGGAAGACCAGTAGAGATCCAGGGTGTACAGAGAAAAGTGTCGTTACGCTTTATATCCACTATGAAGGTTAAGCAATGATTGGGACAAGGGTGTCGATTGTATGTAGTGGAAGCAGTGAATGAAAGGAAGGGACCTTCATTGGATCAGTACCCGATATTGTCATAATTTCAGGATGTTTTTCCGAACGAGTTACCAGGGTTACCCCCTGAGAGAGAGCTTGATTTTACTATTGAGCTAAAACCTGGTGCAGAACCGATCTCCAAGACTCTGTATTGGATGACAACACCAAAACTTTGTGAATTGCAAATGCAGTTGAAAGAGTTACTGGAATTAGGGCTAATAAGGCCCAGTGTCTCACCTTGGGGCGCACTAATAATTTTTGTAAAGAAGAACGATGGATCCTTACAACTGTGTATAGACTATAGGGACTTGAACCGTGCTACAGTGAAAAATAGGTACCCAATGCAGCGAATAGATGACCTCTTCTATCAGATGAAAGGAGTAGCGGTATTCTCAAAGATTGATTTGCGATCAGGGTATCATCAATTAAGGATTAAGGAAGGTGATATCCCAAAGACTGCCTTTCGAGCTCGGTTTGGACATTGTGAGTTTGTTGTAGTACCTTTCGGATTGACCAATGCGCCAGCAGTATTCATGAGCCTCATGAACGACGTATTCCGGAAGTACTTAGACTGTTTTGTACAAGTATTTCTAGATGACATCCTCATCTATTCCAAGAATGAAAGAGAACATGAGGAACACTTGCAAATAGTGTTGTCCTGCCTTAGAGAGAAAAAATCGGATTTATGTACCACCGAACGACGAGTTGAGGAGCTTGATCCTAAATGAGGCTCATAGAGAAGTATACATGGCTCACCCAGGAGTCACAAAGATGAGGGAAGATCTTAAACCCTTATTCTTCTGGAAAGGAATGAAGGCAGACATAGTCAACTATGTGGCCAGATGTCTAGAATGTCAATAGGTAAAGGTTGAACATAGACATTCGGTACGATTACTACAGCCACACTCTATTCTAGAATCAAAATGGGAGGTTATTTTGATGGATTTTATTGTTGGATTGCCACTGATGACAATGAGACACGACTTGATTTTTGTGGTAGTAGACACTCTGACGAAGAGTGCTCATTTTATTCTGGTGCGTATGACATATCAGGCACCTGACATAGCTAGAGTTTTCATTAGTGAGATTGTGAGGCTGCATGGCGCGCCTAAGAGGATTATATCTGATTGAGGATCGGTGTTTACTGGATGGTTTTGGACTAGTTTCCAATAGGCCTTGGGAACCCAACTTAACTTTAGTACTGTGTATCACCCAGAGACTAACGGGAAGACTGAACGAACGAACCAGACCTTGGAAGACATGTTGTGCATGTACGTGATGGAACAACAAAAGCATTGGGAAGAATTCTTGCCACTGGTAGAATTCACTTATAACAACAACTAGAAAAGCACCATTAAGATGGCGCCTTTCCAGTTTATTTATGGGAGACTGTGTCAAACACCTTTGAGTTGGGATCGGTTTGAGGATAGGGTCCTGGTGGGACCCGAAGCAATCCAAGAAATGGAAGAGAAAATTCAAACAATAAGAAAAAGGATTAAAGAAGCGCATGATCGGAAAAATAGTTATGTCGATGCGCATCGTGTCGACCATAGTTACGAAGTTGGCGATCGAGTCTTCTTGTATGTAAAACTGCATAAGAGTTCGATTGAGTTTGGAAAGGGAGCTAAACTCTCTCCTAGGTTCATGGGACCTTTCGATATTGTGGAGAGGAAGGGGCTTGTGGCCTATTGACTAGCCTTTCCTGATTCTTTGAGGCGTATGCACAATGTTTTTCACGTATTTATTTTGAGACATTATATTGGTGATCCTACACATGTTAGTGACATGCGTTCCTTGCAGGTATCAGACGAGGGGGTGCTCATGTCTGAGCCGATCTACATCCTGGATCATGGCATTCGACAACTACGACGTCCAATGGTAGATCAGGTCAAGGTCCAGTGGGACAACTATAGTCCGCACTCGGCGACCTGGGAGGACGCATATGATATGCGCCATCAGTTTCCATTTTTGTTTGATAGATAGACATATGATACTGTGATACACATTAGTTTCCATTTTTGTTTGATAGATAGACATATGATACCGTGATACACATTATTCGACACTTATATACTGTGAAACTTTGGGATGAAGTTTAGACCAAGAGGGGGTGTATTTAAAATCATGCTCTTGCACGCCCTGACCGAACTTATTCTTTGAGGACACTTGCTTGCAAGTGATCTGGATTATTATACTTTTGGGTATTTTATTATGATTATGAGGCATTATGAATTCATGACATGTTATTTTGTTGTATTGACATAGACAAGTGCTATTGACTCGGTTTTCCTGAGTGTGTAGGATTTTGGACCTTGAGGATGCAGAGGCATCGATGAATTCCCTTGGACTCCGGACTGAGTCGGGGAGTGGACTATTGGGGTTTGATTGTTGTATATATGAAATTTGTGCATCTAATTAGATGATATGATTATGGATATTGTTCTGACATGATTCGTTGATGATGCAGGCTGACGATAGCTTGCCAACTAGACTCACATGTGGAGTAGAGGGGTCACGCACGACTACTAGAGACGTTGAGGGAGAGGTGTGGACAACAGCCCTGCCACAACTTACTAGCACTCGCGTCGTGGCTCAAATTGTAGGTTAATGATTACCTAGTTCGAGAAGACCCACGATGTCATAAGGGCTAACTGCGACAGTCGCTCATGATGATTCTAAGGGGTGCGTAATAAGGAAGGGGTCTTATTCCTTAGAGGCCCTTAGTCTCCCACAAGATCACCTGGCAGAGTATTGACTTTGTTAGCGTCAGAAGTCACTCCTGGATTGCTTGCAGGAGCAGAGCCCAACGCCCATCAGTTTTATGTCTCGATAATTTTAATGGGGTGATCGAATAGGTAAAGACTCAAGAGGATATAGCTTTAACTTAGGAAACTGGGCCTAGTGTGTAGAAAGCAAGGGAGGTCTTGATCCAACTTCCGTCAGTAGATAATTAAAGGGTGGTAGATGGAAGACTTGTGAGAAGGGTGAGCAAGACTGCCTCGGGCGACAGGCATTCGGAAGCTTGAGGATGAAAACATCAGAAGCCAAGATCCTCTTGGTCTAGAGCTTCAAGGAGCTGAGGAGAGACTCGACTGGATCCTCCAATTCCAAGTCGTTCAGCGCTAAGAAAATCACAGGAACCAATTAGAAACAATGTAACTGTTACAGTGATCCAACCTACATCATCCTATAACAGCTACAACTCGACTGGATCCTCCAATTCCGAGTTGTTCTAACACAGTAAACAAAGAGATGGAAAAGAGGCTGACATCCATAAAGTAAGAAGTCTCAAATGTCTTATACATAAACCAGAGAGACCAGCGCTTCATCAAAACTTTACAATCGGGATACTAGCTCAACCATCGATGCTTACAAAAATGGCGAAAACGCCTACATATAATCAAAACAACAACAACAGCAAAAACAAGATGTTGCATTAAAAACATTGTGTTTGCATGTCTTATTACAGTCTGCGCATGTAGACTCTGGTCGATCGTGCACCTATGACATACGCTATCAGATTTCGGACTGTCCTGCTACAGACGAATCGACCAGATTTAGTCCTTTATTGGACTTTCTTTCTATGGCGGAGATGATGCTCAACCACCAATAACAACCACAATAATTTATTTCTTGGGACTGGGCACAGCCTCGGTCAACTCTTCCTTCTGGGACATGGAGGTCTCCTAATGGTGCCACTTGGATCAGCCGAACGGTCCTTCTTTGGACGCTACTTCGCTGGACTGCTGCGAGGGATCCCTCTTGTGGATGTGGATGAGGGTGTGACGGGGGTTAAAGGCATGAACATTGTGGAGGTGATGAAGAAGAAATGGGAGCTATGACATCCACTGAGGAATGCCACGCGGTCTGAATGAGACAGAGGAGGAAGGAGCATGGAGTGTGGGAGTACAGGAGGAGGTGACTGGGAATGAGAGGGACACATGGCAGGAGACGAGAGGATGACGAGCTGAGGAGGTTCCATGTGGATGGAGAGAGGGAAGTTGGATAGATGACAAGGGAAAAGGGAGGTGGTAAGTGGAAAACAAGTGGCAACGGGGAGGACGATACCAAAGGTGACACGTCAAGCAAGGGGCCCCACAATAATAACACATCAATTCTGGACCCCCCCCCGATTAAAGGCAGAAAGGCAAGGGGGGTCCGGAATGAAGCCTCAGCCGTTGATTTAGGCACCCCGATCCTGGCCATTAGAGAGTTGTGCGCTCAATTCCGGACCCCCCCCTCCGCTTAAAGGTAGAATGGTGGGGGGGCTCCGGAATCCACTCCTGACCGTAGATATGAGCGCGCAGATCCTGGCCGCCTAGATCCATGCCCCCTTTAAGTCCAACGCACCCGAGTTTCATCGATGGATGGACGGCTAAGATGACTTCGACACTTTCGCTAGGAAAATCCCGAAAGGCCCCACCTGAGGCTTAGATCTATGCCGCATGTCCTTCAGATGAATGATCGAGATGGATTTGTCATTAAAAGGGGCCTACCTCCATTCTCGAGCTCGCTTATCGTGACCTAGCGCTAGGACCGTGGGCTCGGCTTTGAAGGGCGCTTATCGGCATTTTCAGGGTTTGGGGTTTCGAGATGTAAAATGACAAGGAGCTCTTACCCCTCGAATCCCCGAATGCCGACATGACATGATCGCGCACCACGTGTCCTTTTGGATGGACGACCAAGATCCTTCATGACTGTATATAGACGCTACCTATCACGCTAATCCCGGCGCAACTCCACTAACCGCGATTTCCCACCGACCATTGATCTGCTCCTATGGATGAATTTGGGCCGTTGACAACATAATTTTGCCTGCTCACTTGATTTTTAGCCTGAAATGGGGCTTTACGTGCTACACTTGGGCGTTCTTCATGCAACCTGCAGACCTGGATGCTCTCGAGCCCAAGACAAGAATTGTTGCTAACATTAGGCTCCATGGGGGATAGAGTCGTCCCTGTGATGTTCTAAGAACTCATTCCGCAGCTTCTGTGCCTTGTTGTTGGGCTTATGGAGTCATGCTCAAAACATCCCACTGCTGAAAATACAGGCCAAAAAATAAAAATAACAAAATAAAGATACATGCTCAAAGGAGCTTATTTATATACAATCCTAAACTAATAAAACATTTTACATGGGGCTAGGTGAAAGTAGACTTCCACCATAGCCAATCAAGTAACTTCCTGAAGGGAAGCTCTTTTTTTCTGTCGATGATCACCAGCAGATAGTGTAACCGTGACAGCAGAACGGCTACACTCTTCAACTTCTCCTCACTGGCTGAAGTTGATATGGAATAGGGCGGATCCAAGGCATAAAGAACATGCCACTCCATGTACTTTTCGATAGGATCATAGAATGAGTGGAAAACCCTATGAAAAGGGTAGCAGCATGCCTGCTCTACTCCACAACTACTCCTACAAGGTTGAACTTCATGAGTCTACATAGGTGAATGGGCGGGCTCTGGGCAGTCACCTGTTCCACTGGTTCTTTCTGCTCTTGTTCTTGGCTCTCCCCCAGGTCTGATTCATATTCATCATAAATAGGGACCATGGGGTGGTTCTGCTTGCTGACTAGCTCTTCAGTATCTTTATAGTGATCAAATGTAGGATAATCTTACTGCTCATCATCACTATAATATACATCAAAAAGGGGTTGTCCTTTATTGATATGATCCTTATCCAGAACAGTGATCCCGTAAAGAATTTATGTTTTAGAGATAATGGGACCTGCTGGTTCTAGCTTCTCATACATAATCTTTTTCTCTTTAATCCCAGGTAAAAATATATCGTGAGAAACCCCCTGGAGGAAAAGATAAGAAACCTCTTCCACAACTAACCCCTCTTTTAAAAAGAGAGGGTCTTCGTCATCATGAGCAGAGCTTCTAGGAAAATCTTCCTCAACCTGATATCCAGGTGAGTCATCTACCATGGACCACATTTGCTCTATAAAATCACAATTTCCACAAGAGGCATGTTGATCGTTATGAACATCTAAAAGAATAGAGGCATATAATATGATGTCAGATGATTCTGTTCTAGGGCTAACACAATTAATATCATTCAACACCTCTATATTTTCCTCACAAATGCTTTCCTCCACAGTAAAAGCTTCATCATGGACATGGTCTTCAGGGCTTCGAGGCTTCCTAGAAATGGACACCTCTTGACGATGGATGGTCCCAAACTACTTCGAGGCTTCAGAACTTTGGTAAGTCCTCTTCTCCTGCATGTGCAAGGTACTAAGGTTCGTTCACCTTGTTTAGATCAAACGGTTGTCGAGCCTTTGCAATGTGATCCAATGACCACTATCGCTCCTCCTCCTAGGCTTCTGAATTACTCTGACTTAGAAGGTTTTCTAAATGCTCAAAGGATTTGACCTTTTCTCCTCCTATGGGCCCGTCTCCTAGATTTCGTCTGCGCTCCTGAAAGCTCTATCTCTTCTGATCTTGATCTCTGTGAAGGTTTCCACCATCCCACGCACTCCTTTCATTTCAGGGATCTCTTCAAACTCATATCGAAGGTCAACGACGATCGACGGTTCATAGGAATTGTGGGGTCCCAACATGCGGGTTCTTTACTAGGGAGTTCGACTTCCACAATCTGGAAAGTGCTCTCTTGATTCTAGTCTAACCAAGATTGTTGATCCTCCAGCTCATCGATATTAATGACAAGGGTGAATTGCGAGACATGAACTAGCGCGTCCACTATTTTCACCTTCACGCTCCGCAGTGATTCCCCACCGTCGATCTTCATTCATAGATCGATGGTGCATATCAATTGCGGGGTTTAACTTGACCTTCATACAACTTGACATCTCGAAGCCTCGAGCTCCAAAGTTCTTATACCCAGGTCACGTGGATCTTCATAAAAATCTAGGGCTATGATCCCCGCTCTTAGTTGGGTTTTTGGTTAAGGAAATAATCACAAGTTTAGAGTCTCCTAAACTACTGGTCTAAAGGGAACACCTTCCCGACTTGCAGAGATTTAAGCTCTGCATCAAGGCAAGGTAACTTGTGAGGTTACCAAAATGGTAGATATGCCCAGAGGCTTACTTCGACTCTGGAACGACGATGTAAATTCCTGGGGAAAGCGCCTTCGAGTGATTAAACGAGGGCGTATGGAAATTCAAGCAAAATTATAAGTTCTCAAGGAAACGAACGCATACTCATAACTTAATCATTTAATACAGAGAAAGAAACCTTTATAGACATGTAAATACTCGTATGCATCCATTATTTACAATTCAAAACATAAGGCAAGAAAACACTTATGATAACCATAGAGTGTGATGCGACTATTGAAAGAGGTGCTCGTTTCCACCCAACCATAGGCTCAGTCACTCCCAATGGATTTATCACTGGCCACCCCCGAGATTAAGCCACGATGCTTTGAGATTCAATCTCTTACTTCCATCTGAATAAAAGTTAGGGACGAAGGTTACTCTCCTTCTCCCAATATAGAAAATAGATAAAGATGAAGGTTACTCTCCTTCTCTTGGTTCAATCTCTATTTTCTGTGATCATAACTCACTGTTCCTCTTTCAATCCTTCCTCGTACCCAAGAGTTTTATCTCTCATATCTGCATTTTTCTTTGCATCTCTCCCCCTGCCCACCACACTCCCTTTCTTTCCTTTTTCCACAAGATTGTGTGTGGCTCGAATTTCCAGTTCGTGGTCAGGTCTGCAAGCCTTACGGATGGTTGGTCTGCCCCATTGCCTCATTAACTTTTGAGAATGCCTTCCCACCTACCAGCCTGACTGTAATTCATTCCTGGGTCAGGGGGTTGTTTTGATCTGAGAAAATTAATTCCAGCATGGTACTGGTTCAGTGGAGGTTAACGCAACCTTTCTTGGTCCCCTCCACCACCTTTTACAACATTCGTGGTCTTTCTTAGCACATCCCCTCTTTCAACAATCATGCAACACATAACCATTTTCTATTAAAATAACATAATTTACATTCATCGACCTTCTACACAAGGTCCATCAAATAAAATATTCACACTTTTAAGTTTTCCATAGTTACTTGGCCCATATAGTTATATTTACAAACTGGGGGAAATAGGGTGTTACACCCCTGATCATTCTGTGATCGAAAAATCCACCAGATTCATTGAACGGATTCAGCACATCCGCCAACAGGTCTAGGAGATTTTGTAGAAATTCAATGCTAAGTACAAGCAACGCCATGATTAACATAGGGTACCACACCAGTTTTAGGTTGGCAACAAAGTCTGGTTACATTTGCAGAAGGAGCGTCTCACCAGGACCCATCGGAAGCATATCCCACTTCGTTATGGGCCTTACACTATCACCAAGGTTGTGGGTAGCAATGATTTTGAGCTCAACATTCCACCCTTCCTTGGTCTACATCCAATATTCAATCTCAACCTCCTTCGACCATATTTTCCACCATTATTCGACACCTCTGATATCACTGAACAACTGACACCAACAGAGCTCAACCCTGATTGCATGGAACAAGCATTCACCAATTAGATAGTGGAGACACAGGTCAAGGGCACTCGCTAGCAGTGGATCCACCTTTATTGGGTTGTCAAAGCAGGGGAACTTCTACACCAAGGCAAGTGGCTCACTTGGGGCCAAATCGAGCAAAAATTTCCTCACTTAATGGGGGAACTCAACACAATGGATACCATTGCTTCCTAAGGGGGCAAAATTGATATAGGTGGACTTTGGTGGCCACCCACCTATTCCAACTGGCTCCTCATGTTCATTTTTGTTCAACATGTCCTTTTGTACTGCTTTATAATTGTGATTTCTAAACTTCTGGTGTTGTTTGAAGCCAAACACATTCTCTGTGTGGATACAGGTGGCATCTCGCCTAATCCAAATGGTTTATTTTGTATGTTTTCATGTTAGAACATCTTGTTGTACTTCCAGGGTTGTTTTGGGGCCCTAAACGTTTTTTTTTAATCGCCACAGTCAGACTATAGATAGAGTTAGAGTCTGACGATGAAATGTGTATTTCTCTGAAAGACCTTTCCAACGGGCTATCATGCGCCTAAAACGGAGGTCATATGAAAACGTTACAACCCTAGGAAGTTGTGGTACCAAATTACACCAACTTACCCATAGGGCCCACATGACTTTTGGCGTTTCACCTTCTAGGGTTTGGTTTTTGGATGTCTAGGATTTTGGCATTCATGAGTAATATGAAAAGTGCCTTTGAAGCCTCATTGTAATCCATTCTTCTTAGAAAGATGTGCATAGAAACCACATCTCTTCTCAGAGATAGCTACCACCATTCGAGCAAGTTTTAATTCTGCAGTTTTATAGTTTCAACCTATTTCATTATTTAATAGAAGATATTGTTCACTGGATATTTGTGTTATTCATCCTATCTTTGTTTTTATTGTATCCATTTTGTTAATCAGTTCATTCTTCTCCTAAATCCGGATCAATCTTCCTTTATTTCCTAATGATTCAATCAAAACTTGTCATATTTATGCCAACTATGCTTGAGTTGTAAGTGGTTTTGATTGGAGTTTGAAGAAATCTTAGGAAGCCTCTTGTCTTCAATCTTCTTTATCTTGTTTTTGTGCATTACGCACCCAATCATATTCGTTCCCTCAATAGGGGAAAGAATAACTTCTATGAGGAGGATAGAGTAAGGTGTATTTCCTTTAATGTTTAGATCATATGTTATAAAACACTATTGAATTTGCTCCATCTTTCTCCCCAATTCTCTAAAGATGCTGTAGCCCCAAATTTAAAAACCATATAAGATAACACGAGTGAAAAGAGTCTCAAAGAGGAGTTTCTTCTTATCCCATGCCTAAAGGTGTGTTAATTTACAACTATTTTTGAGTCCATAATAATATTTTCACCCTCCATTTATCATTTTCTCAATGTTATAGTTCGTGTTAAGCTTGTGATATAGATCAAGCTTGAGATCTTTGTATGAAGTGACTTTGTTTTACACATTGTTATCAATTCATATATGAATTTATTGTAATTGATATTTTGGATGTGTTATTCGTCATATCTTTGTGTTTATTGTATTCAGTTTGTTAATCAGTTCGTTCCTCTCCTAAATCCGGATCAATCTTCCTTTGTTTCCTAATGATTCAACCAAAACTTGTCATCTTTATGCCAACTATGCCTGAGTTGTAAGTGGTTTTGATTGGAGTTTGAAGCAATCTTAGGAAGCCTCTTGTCTTCAATGTTCTTTATCTCGTTTTTGTGCATTACGTACCCAATCATAGTCATTCCCTCAATAGGGGAAAGAATCACTTCTATGAGGAGGATAGAGTAAGGTGTATTTCCTTTCATTTTTAGATCATATGTTATAAAACACTATTGAATTTGCTCCAGCTTTCTCCCCAATTCTCTAGAGATGTTGTAGCCCCAAATTTAAAAACCATATAAGATAACATGAGTGACAAGAGTCTCAAAGAGGAGTTTATTCTTATCCTGTACCTAAAGGTATGCTAATTTACAACTATTTTTGAGTCCATAATAATATTTTCACCCTCCATTTATCATTTTCTCAATGCCATAGTTCTAGTTAAGCTTGTGATATAGATCAATCTTGAGATATTTGTATGAAGTGACTTTGTTTAACACATTTTTATCAATTCATATATGAATTTATTGTAAGTGATATTTTTGTATTTAACTATCATAACCTTTGTTTTGTCGGTGTTAACAATCTTATGTGTACTAGAGAAAAAGTCCTAATAATTTCTAGTTGTTTGTCAAGATCATAGGGACTCCTATACATAAGAATATTTCATGAACCTAAAGAATAAGGATGATTACTATACTATCTAGAGTTGGGATGACACAACCTGCTTCTTCCAAACAACCCTCTAACTTGTCAATGTATAGGCCAAAAAGGGTAGGGGACATGGGAAAACCTTGCTTAACTTCTATATCACAATTAATTTCTTTCGATTAGTACTCAATGTTTCTAAATTTTCCAATAATGTTCTTGTACAATCTTATCATAACAATGCTCAACTCGAAGGAAACCTTTATCTCTTCTAATCGATTCCAAAGGTTAGTCCTAAGAGATATGTTAGAAGCTTTTTTAAAGTCAATGAAACAACACATGAGATTGATTTTATTATTGTGGCACTGCTCTGCAATGATCCTAAGTGTAACGAGGCAGTCCACGATTGAATGATAGATCGTATATCTACTATGTCCTTTAGCTCTTTTTCTGTGGATTTCTAGCAACACATTGATCTTCATTTCCAAAATAATTCCATATAACTTGGGCTAATCATAATTTTTCTATAATTAGAGGGATCATTTTTATCCCCGCTTATAAAAAGGTACAATGAGGCTTTGAGTCCAGGGTCTAGGAAAGCCTTTCTTGACTACTAAATTGGGAGCTTGTGGATGTGATGGATGATGATAGGCCTTCCAATTTTTAAGATTTCTTCTTGGCAGCCTTCATTTTCCTTAGATTTCCATTTTGTGAGTTTCTCAACCCCAAGCTCTATGTCTTCTATTGGAAAAAATTATTCCTCTATAGAAAGGGTTTGAATGTTGTCCACGACATCATGGGATTCATAAAGATTTTTAAGGTAGTGTGTAGTGTAGCTAGGGGGAATAATATGGGGTACCTAGATGTAGTGTATCTAGAGAGGTAATGGGGGGATCGAAGGGCCCATAGAGATAATAGTGGAGGCCATTGAATGTAAGGTGGACTATGTCCGCTATATTATTAAATAAAGCCCACTATGGTAGTTAGATATATTAGTGTGAACATAATAAATGTAAGAGGACTTATTAGAAGGTTCCACTTCTAAAAGGTTCATCCTATAGAATGTTCTTAGGTGGTTGGTGTTGATATTATGGTAGCTGCGGGAGGTATCTACCTCCACGTGTAACCCTAACAAGAATATAATATTTAAGGAAGCAAGAAGAAACCCTAAATCATTAAACTTAACCCTAGAAGACAAGTCGGCTCAAGGAAATATTTAATATTAAGTATTTAGCCTCCAGGATGAGAAGTCGGCCCAGACAGCTCGGGAAAACAATATAAATACAAGTAGCCAAACCTCATTTTGTACATACAACTTGAAATTTTGGTTGGGAAGAAGTGCGCACTGCAGAAACTGGGCAAGTGCGCAAGTTTGGGGAGCAGCTACAACCGATAGTTGTTGCAATCTGTATTCTTGGTTTAGGCTTAGACTTTCTATTGGTTATGGTTGGACTTTATGATTAGTATTGGTTATATTTGCTTGATGCATTAGCCTTGGTTGACTATTGGTTTTCTTCCAGAATCATTCTCTGTCAAGGTTAAGGTGCTCGAGGTGGCTTCGGACTATGGTTGGGTGACAATATTGTTATATTGTCTATAGTTAAACGAGCACATCTATTACTTTCTAATAGGTTATGGGCCCACACTATCTTCGGACAGTCTAACCAGTGGAAGATAGATTGGGAGGATTTTCTCAGTTACAGTTACAGTTGCAGCCAGTTTTTGCTGCAACAACGAAAACCTAACCCTCTTTTTGAGGAACCTTAAGTGAATATATTGACCTAATTTATGGATAGCCTAGTGCACCCTAGCCTAGTTCACCTCCTGGTACTCTTAGCAAGCTAATACGTCAAGTTTGAGTTTTTGGTCAAAATCAAGGGTTGACCAAGTCAAAAAAATTATGACTTACTCTATGAAGTCAGAAAACAAGTTAGAAGGGGCTTCTAACTTCAGATCATGGAAGACAAGGATTCACCTCATCCTTTCCAAGAAAAAAGTGTTGGATATCGTGAAAGGAAATATCGTTGAACCAAGGTTCAAAGAAGGAAAAGAGAAGGAACCTCATAATGTTGCAGTTATGGAGAAGTTCAAAGACAATGACATCAATTCCATGAGTATCATAGTGGACTCTATAAAAGACCACTTGATAGCCTACATCTCCCATCTTGACTCATCTAAGAAGAGGTACAATGCCCTAACTAACTTCTTCTCAGTCATGAATATTGGACAAGTAATGAAACCGAAGAATGAGCTTTCTGACATGAAAATGAATGATGATGACAACATAACATCATACTTTGTGAGAATCTCTTAGTTAAGAGATCAACTATAAGTTATTGAAGAGATCATTTCAGAAAAGGAACTAGTAAATATAGTACTCAGTGGTCTTCCCAAGACATGGGATGCATTTGTCGCAAGCATGAACACAAGAAAGGAGTATCTCACATTTGAATAACTTTGGACAACTTGTGCACAAGAAGAATCAAGGATTAGTGAAAAAGAGAAACCCCAAAAGAAATACGATGATCAAGATTTCACAGCAAGGTTCAAAGATTTCAGGAATAAAAAGAAGTTTGGCTCAGGGAAGAAATCAAATCAAGAGAAAGATATGTAAAAAATGCAATGCTTCAACTATCGAAAATATGGTCACTACAAGAATCATTGTCCCGAGTCAAAGAAATGGAAGGAAACACATGAAGAATTAGTTTCCAAAGAAAGGGAACCCTCAAAGAAGGCCAAGCAAGATAAAACAAACTTCTTCTTCTAAGACAAGGTAACAATATTCTTCATAATTCATGTACATACCATGTTTACATAAATTTTTGTACATATCTTGCATATCTATTTCTTAGAAGATAATATGTTCAAAGAGAAACAATACCTATGGAAGAATAACAAGCTAAGGATTACTATCACGATGACTACAAGTTAAGCAATACACATGAAAAGATGAAGTATATCAACAACCCTTGGTAACAATTCATGTGGAAGCTATTAACATAAGTAATAGTTGCAAGATAAGCCAAAATCAGAATCAAACTTGAAGAAACCTGGAAGAAGTTAAAACAGAAAGAAGTCAACAATCAAGAGGAAATTAGAAAAGGACTTGTGACACTTTGCAGAAGGCAATAAGGATGCAAACGGAAGCATGGACTCTCTTAGTTGGAGGGAGATGATTATATAATTCCAAAATAAGAGCATGCATTCATGCATGAAGCAAGGATTGGGAGGGAGATAATCCTAAATAATGTGATCCATAAAGGATTATGAAGTATCTATCCATGTTCCCATTGATGGTAGTAGCCATGAAAAGAAACACGTGTTCAGTTTGACTTTAGAAGAAGTTCTCTTCAAAGAATCCCTAAGGTATCCCTGGTTGTCCATCCACATCCATGATCCTATGATGAAAGGAAGAAATCTTCTGGGCATGGAATCTATAGAAAAACTCCATGGACCCAAGAGCTAAAGAGAAACATGAGGAATAATATGAACATTCCAAGAGAGAAAGAAAAGCCAGAAAAACCAATCATTATATCAAGAATCACAAGATTACCAGCTTGGTTGGAACTCACTAGAAGCAATCAAGAAGAAGAAATGGAAGTTGTGATGAAGAACAATGTATGAAATACTTATGAATGGAAGCATTGCGAGATTTAGAACTAAAGGTTCTCCCAGATGTAGGGAGAAGACTATGATGATAGCTTGTTCCAGTAACCATACATACCCCTCCTTGATCCATTATGTCTTTTGCAACATCCATGGGTTGGATCTTACATTAGATTAATGTAAGGACTTTTCTCCTCAACAGAGTAACTGAAACAAAGAAGCGCATGTAGGGCAACCTCAAGATTTTGAGGTATACCAGAAAGAGACCCTTGTATGCAGATGGAAGATGATCTTGTATGGATTCAAACAACTTGGTGTAGAGCCTCCAATGCACAACAAAAGCATGGTGAAAACTTTCTATAACAGAGATATTGTATCAGAATGGTTACTCAGAAGTCTAGGATGATGGATTGCTAATCCATGACAAACTCTCATGATGATAGAAGAAGTTACACTTGGATATGTTCCAGTTTGAACCTTGCCACGATGTCATGAGTTAGCAGGAAACAAAAGTGTTGAATTCGACCATGATATATATTGTAATGATCATAGCTACATGAAGCCTTCAAAGAAAACCAATGTTCCATAATAGACCAAAGTACATTGAGATCAAGCATTACATTATCCATTATGAAGTCCATAAAAGAGAAGTGGTTCTCCAATATATCTCCACAGATGAGAAGATAGCAAATGTTTTGGTAAAACCTTTGTCCAAGATGAAAAGCTTTCAAGCTAGGGCTCATGGAGATGACTTCCTTATTGAAAAAGGAAGAGATTACTCCTAGGTTGGGATGGAGTATTAATGTTTTATTGATTTACGGACAGTCATTTTTCAGTTTGAAACATGGTCCAGGATGAGAAGTTCATTTCTAGTTCAGAAAGTGGTTTGAGATTTCTGACGAATAGGCATTTTCCAGTTCGGAAAATGGTCCAGATCGGATGGTCATTTTCGTAATGAAAATGGTTCGATAGATTGTTGATGTACCATAGACAGTGATTCCCCTTGTGGCCAGTGTGGGGGAATGGTCTAGGACAATATTTCTTCTTCACAGTCACTCTCATTAGTGGTCAAGTAGAATGGTCTGCCAATGAGAAGTCATTCTTTCGAAGTTCACAGTTGTGAGCAGTTTCGAAGAATGGTCAGTTTTGGAGACTGGTGCAGGACAATCATTTCCTTAGGAAATGGTCCAGACAGTGATTCCCTAGGGCAGACACATTCTCTCCAGGTTGCATTTTTTTTTGTGACAGAGGAATGGCCCAGTTAGGTGAATGGTCTAGTTTCAACAATCAGGGATAGGCATTCCCTACGGTAGACTCATTCTCTCCAGGATTCACTTTGTTTAGTGCCAGAGGAATGGTCCAGATAGGTAAATGGATCAGGTTCAGAAATCAGGACAATTATTCTTCTATGCTTGAGAAGAATAGTACAGTATCTCATGGTTGATGTTTTACCTTTCAAGGGAAGATGATCTTCCATATCTCACAGATGTGAGTGGAAGAATGGCCCATATGACTCAGTTTATATCATGGCATTGTTTTTCTATGTAGGTTGATATCAAATGATATGATTTCTATGGAGACTGTATGTCTCTGGACAATAAATGTATGCTACTATGGTGGATGTGTTCCACTGGTTTTGACTATGTGTCACTGATTAAATAGTTGTGTGATACTTGGTGTGATAATGTACCACTGGATTGTAGTTATGTACTACTATGGATAGACAAAGTTGTGTTCTATTGAATGACATTGTTCTGATTACCATGTAAACTATCAATTGTGTTGATATTTTTCTAAGGCATATAGGTTGAGACGAATCTCTATGACTTGATTAGAAAAATAATCCTAGATTGACATTCCTATAGGAATGGTCTCTGTAGTCCATGGAATAGTTTTTAGCTCTGTTGGGACAGTCATTCTTCTAGGACGTATTTATGGATTAGAAGAATGGTCCTTGTATCACTTTGTGGAGTGAGTGACTTATTCAGCATCATGCCTGATTACTCAAATAGAGTATGGCTTCTAGATATGATGCAGTTTATGCTATCAGGTGATAGTGATAATGGTGCTCGTGATCTAATCATGAGATATCTTGTACGACTATGATGATGCTACTAGTTGAATGGTATGTTTGTGATCAAGACCATTTCCTTCAATACCTCCCTAGCTAGGAGGGAGTGTTGATATTATGGTAGTTGTGGGAGGTATCTACCTCCACGTGTAACCCTAACGAGAATAGAATATTTCGGGAAGCGAGAAGAAACCCTAAAGCATTAAACTTAACCCTAGAAGACAAGTCGGCTCAAGGAAATACTTAATATTAATTATTTAGCCTCCAGAATGAGAAGTCGGCCCAGACAGCTCAGGAAAACAGTATAAATACAAGTATCCAGACCTCATTTTGTACACACAGCTCGAAATTCCAGCTAGGAAGAAGTGTGCATTGCAGAAACTAGGCAGGTGCCCAAGTCTAAGGAGCATCTGCAACCAACAATTGTTGCAATCTGTATTCCTGGTTTAGGCTCATAATTTCTATTGGTTATGGTTGGAATTTTTTATCAGTCTTGGTTATCTTTGCTTGATGCATTAGCCTTGGTTGGCTATTGGTTTGCTTCCAGAATCATTCTATGTCAAGGTTAAGGTGCTCGGGGGTGTCTTCAGCCTATGGTTGGGTGACAATATTGTTATATTGTCTATGGTTAAACAAGCACATCTATTACTTTCTAACAGTTGGTAGCACTATATAAAAGGGTTCAATCAATGTAATGTGAAGTAAAAAAGTATCGTATTTGGAGCATGTATCTCATTAGAAGGTTTTCCCCTCCAAGAGGAAAGAGAACATGAGTGGATCCCTTTTATGCTAGGATCTATTGTATGGTGTTGCCCTATTGTAATGGTTTCTATTATAGTAAAGAATATGTTTCATATTGTCTTCTATATCTTGTGTGGTGATTGTATTTGTAGATCTTTGGAACTTAACATGGTAATTCTAGTCCCTCAATAGAATTATATTTTTTTCTTTAGTTTTACAAGTCATAATTTGCCTCCAAAATTTATTAGGATCTAGCTTAGATAGGTGAAAAACCTTGTCTTTCTTTACATTTATATAATACATATTTTTCCTTTTAATTAGGGCTGTGTACCTATTTAGCTTTTTGAATGTTAAGAATTCATTAAAAACATCCCTAATAGATTTTATAGCAATCTTATGCTCTTTATCATACAAAGGGTTGACTATTTTACTTTCATTTTTACACAACACCTTGATAGAGAACTTGTTATTGGAAATAGAGAGGGTTGTTGTAAAATTATAACACAGATCTTCAATATTGTCCTTATTTGATAGGGGATTTAATTCATTATTTAAATCATTTAAAAATGTATCCCATTTATCTTTTTCAAAGAGAAAGTGCTTTTGGTTATCATAATTCTCTTGAATGAGGCTTTTGTGAATGACAAAATTTAGAGATAGGGTTACTAGCTTATTCATTTCCTCTTTGATGGGTTTAATATCCAACATGCCTTCGAAAATATTTAGAGCTAAATTGTTATTTAAATTTTCTTCTAGCTCTTTAATCTTGTTCTTCCAAAATATTTAGAGCTAAACTGTTATTTAAATTTTCTTCTAGCTCTTTAATCTTGTTCTTCCAAAATATTTAGAGATAAATTGTTATTTAAATTTTCTTCTAGCTCTTTAATCTTGTTTCTCATATTAAGATTTTCTAGATTATTCACCTCTCCTTCTTGGGTTGATTGCTTTTCTTGGCTTTGTTTTTCTATTTCTTGTAATCTAATCTCCATTTTCTTGCAACTTAGTCTCCAACCCTAATACTTTATTTTTTATCTATTTTTGAATCTTGTCTTTAAAGGATGTAAACTTATTACCAAGCATTACCTCTAAATATGTTTGAAGTTTGACTTCTTTGTCTTCTCTAAAATCTATTTACAATTACTTTACTACATCTCCTAGAGTTTTTGATAAATGTGGCGAACTATTTGTATTGGAATAAATGAATAGATTCTATATTCGTAAAGACTATTTACAATTAGTAAAGACTATACCAACTCGGTGCCTAAAAATGTCCCACTCTTAAGCCAACTCATTGGATAATAATAATATTTGAACAATCACATGGTAAAGATGAAGTGATGTTAACATCAATGCAGAAATGCCTAATAACCATAATTCATATTAGAACCCATACTTTATATTCTTTATTTTAATTGGTAAATTATTTTTTACATTGATATTTAAAATAGAAAAACCATATCTTTTTAAATTAGTGTATAAGGAGTGTGAGACAAGGGACTCGAGAGATATATGCATATTATATTTCTTCTATTTTGAATTTTTAAACAATTTTTAAGAGAGTAAAATTTGAAGTCAGATATCAAAATAGTATATGAAACTTCTTGTGAGACAAGAAACTCCATTAAGATATACATACCCTACTCCCTTTGTTTTGAGCATGTAAATAATCTAAAGACAATAAATTTTGAACCAAAACTACTAAATTAACAACTATAATTCAATTCTATCCTTTTACCCATAATGTTAAATTAGCCACCATTACCATCTTAAAAATGGAGTAGGGAAATAACACATTTGGAATATGTAAAGATCCATAATTCAATTTAGATATTCAATTCTATCCTTTTACCCATAATGTTAAATGAACCACTATTACCATCTTAAAAATGGAGTAGGGAATTTGGAATATGTACAGATATTAATGAATTACTGAAACTATATTTTTAACACATTCCACCTCCGCATTTATCTCATGTCACCAATTATTCAGCCACTATCTCATTAAACATCACTCCTAGCCATATGATTCATATGGACGGAAGAGACATAGTGAGATTGATAAAAAAAGATTGTTTGAACCAGCGTAAACATATTTATCCAAACATAGATATCAGGTGGCGCCTTAGATGTCGCAAATCTGTGTGTATATGATTAATTTGCACAGGGGCAAAATGTGTCATTTCATTATGTTATTCTTTATTTTATAAACTTAAATATTTTTGTCATTTCATTTCATTATGTATATTTTATAAATCTAAGTTTAATGGTTAAGAACATGTGTTTCTTCTTAAAAGGTTACAAGTTCAAATCCAAAAGGGGTAGGGTATGTATACCTCCATAAACTTTACCAGTCAAATCACTTGGCCGAGAAAGTCCCTTGTCTCATAAACAAAAAGGTCTCATACACCTAATTAATTATTTTTATTTTTTTTATTTATCTGATTTTATTTATTTGTTTATTTTTTATAACTAACATTGACGTGTTTTTTTTTAATCCAACAGTCGAATACTTTTTCAGATGGAAAAATGGCCCTATACTCCTTCAAATTCGCTCGATGAATATGAAGTTAGAACCGGGATATCCGGCCTCATGAAGATGTCTCTGGATTTGAGACAAATGGCATCCAGTCTAGTCAATGTATACGGTATAAATTGCACTGTCAGACAGGGTATAAATTTGTTTTCTTTGGGATAAACAGTAATTGCAAGTTGAAAATTTGACAGACATTTTTATATGTCTAATAATTTTTTTACGACGGATTTGTCTTTAAAATTTCCCTTCTCATAACCTAACCTTTTGCATTTGTTTATGCTAATCATTTAAATCAAAATTAAATTATTTAATAAAATGCAATCAGATACCTTGTGTGCGACAACTCAACTTGTCAAGTCAAAATTATACATGAAGTCCTAAGCATCATTTCTCAGAAGAAGCAACCCTTCATTCACGGCACCGACTAGGGAGCCTTTTTGGACCAGGAGGAATTGCAAGACTAGACTAATCTTGAAGATTTCGTGATAGCCGTATGTACATTCACACATTGACCAGACTGGATATCATGTGTCTCAAATCCACAGACATCTTCACGAAGCAAATCTTACACGTAGGCTAAGGTTAAATGGGGGAAAATAAAGTATAAGGTTAAATGGGGTTACGTATCCCATGAGGGATAACGTAACCCATACGTAAAAGGGAAACATTTAATAAAGGATAAGACCATTAATAAGACATAAATGAACAGATAAGGCATTAATTAATG
>ML793693.1:201302-233104 GCA_009831015.1 Picea engelmannii
ATGAAAATGTTTCAATAACAAATATACTTTCCATCTTTTGTAATTATATTTAAGAAAAACATCCAACCAAAGGATATAAGATAGAACTAACTTTCATGTAAATATCACCTTAACTACAACTCAAATAGGTCAAATAATGTGAATAACACATACTTATTAGATCCATTATGGCTTTGTTTGTTACACTATTATAAAAGCTTGAATGGTGGTAGTGATTGGTTATTTATTGCAAAAAACATGAAACTAGTATGTTAAATAAAGTAATTAATCATTTTTATCAATATTTTTATTCATAACTATGTTTTATATTATTAATAAGATATTTTTATTTTTTCTATATTCAATTGCGTTTGATAAATTAAGTTGTACTTGTAAATGATGTATAACTGATTTTATAAGTTATGAATAATATAGATTAAATGTCATTATGCAAAAACTTTCAAATGCAAAATCATATTTCAAATATGCCAACATTAGATTCAAAATTACAAAATTGAATATTTGATATTCACATTTTCAAAATGAGATCTCCTATTTTTAAAATCCAATATAGTTACATGGAACCAAATTTTATACTTAAAAACCCTCAATTAATTATTTTGAAAAATATAATTTAGAAAATACCAATATAAATTCCAAAAATATAAAATCAGATTTTAAAAATACAGATATCAAATCCAATTTTACAATTTTGAAATATTATATAAAACATTTGAAATTAAATTTTACACTTAAAAACTTTAATTTTAAAATATAAATATAAATATATATGGAAATGAAATTTCCATGTCAACATGATTATTGGACTAATTATAAAATAAAGATGAAAATGATGGCATTTAAACAAATAATAACATTTGATCAACTTATACCAATTGATGGTCTAAAAATCAATGATTATTTTACTAATTATAATATAGAGTCACGGTTTGATAATGAAGGATTATTTTAGTTATTATAATATAAATTCACAGTCTCATAATGAAGGATTATTTTACTAATTATAATATACATTTCAAAGCCATAGTGTAACATCCCGCTTTTGCGTGTCTTGAGCAAACTTATTCTTTGAGGACACTTGCTTGCAAGTGATCCGGATTATTATACTTTTGGGCTTTTGATTATGATTATGAGGCGTTATGAATTGATGACATGTTATTTTGTTGTATTGACATAGACAAGTGCTATTGACTCAGTTTTCCTGAGTGTGTAGGATTTTGGACCTCGAGGATGCAGAGGCATCGATGAAACCCCTTGGACTCTGGATCGAGTCGGGGAGTGGACTATTGGGGTTTAATTGTTGTATATATGACATTTGTGCATCTGATTAGATGATATGATTATGGATATTATTCTGACATGATTCGTTGATGATGCAGGCTGACGATAGCTTGCCGACCAGACTCACATGTGGAGTAGAGGGGTCATGCACGACTACCAAAGACATTGAGGGAGAGGTGTGGACAACAACCCTGCCACAACCTACTAGCACTCCTGTCATGGCTCGAACTGTAGGTTAACAATTACCTAGTTCGAGAATATCCACGATATCATGAGGGTCGACTGCGACAGTCTCTCACGATGATTTTAAGGGGCGCGCAATAAGGCAGGGGCCTTATTCCTTAGAGGCCCTTAGTCTCCCACAAGATCACCTGGAAGAGTATTGACTCCAGGGGTTTTTTATGTCTACCAAGTCAGTCAAGAGGCAAGTGGCACCCTTGGAGCATGTAGTGCGTCCTGAAGGCCACGTCGCGCAAGAAAAATGGAAAGAGGTGAGTGGCACCCTTGGAGCACGTAGTGCGTCCTGAAGGGCACATCGCACAAGGGAAACAAAATGAGGCGAATGGCACCCTTGGAGCACCTAGAGCGTCCTGAAGGACACATCGCATTGTTAATTAATAAATGGATAAACCTAGATGGACTTAGGACGAATAACATGATAAGAACGATTAAAAAAAATTCCCCTAATAAAATGTCGCCCAGCCTAGGAAAATAAAGTCTAGGTCTAAGTGATACTTGTGATAAAAAAAATTATCTATTTATATAAGAATAAAAATAAATAAATAAAAATGATAATCATCATTAATCATGTGACGAGAAGGGGGTAAGTAGTTCATTTAATTTATAAAAATCTTTTTGGGGGATAAAATTTAAAAAGGGGGAAAAAGGGGAAATAATTGTTTTATCACGTATGCTAATTAAAAATTTATTAATTAAAAAGGAAAAGGGGAAAAAGTTAATTTTCTACACCTGCTAGTTTGAGTTTTAAATGAAAAGGGAAAGAGGGAAATTTAAAAAGAATTAGGAATCTAGGAAAACGCAGGAAACATAAAAGAAAGTGGAAACACAAGGAAAAACTAGAAAGACTAACTTAGTAAGGTATCTAGCATTTAAGAACTTTCTAAATTAAACTCTACTAGTAATTTAGTAAGGGGGTAAGTCATTAAAATGTCTAAGGGAATATGGGGACACCTAGGAGCGATTCTAGGAATGCTTTTAGGTGGGTGAGGGAAATAGGAGTTCTTAATTAATTAATGAAATTAATTTTTGGTGCAATGAAGGAGATGGGTGACACTTGTACGGCGAGGATTTTTATGAATTGAATTATTGAAGAATAAATTAAATGGGATTTTGGGAAAGTAAATGACTTAGAAACTATATATAAATGAGGGAGGAGAAGGATGATGGATCTCTTCTGTTATGTGTAACGTTACGCTATGAGATTTTAGACTTGATTGACTTAGCTTGTGGGAGTTGGGATACCCAACTCGGTGAGGAGTAGTAGCTCGGCCTTGCGAGGCGAGCTGGGAGCTAGTTGATTCTCTGGTTTAGTGTGCATGGCCACTTTGCGTCTCGGGGAGCTAAGGGGGAAGAAGAGTACCCCTAGAGTTGGCTGGGAGGTACCGGTGAAGTCTCATCGGTCGGCAAGCGGGAGCAGCATGGAGCGCGAGGGACAACGACTCAAAGCGGGCGACTTGGGTTACAATACGCTTCCTTTATTTTGCATGGTAGATTGTTATTGACCTTACGCTTTCATTATGTGCTTTTAACTCTGTAAGAAGGTGTTGACTTAGCATTTTAATTGATAACTTAATTTCCCCATAGCCTTAAGCTCGTTGTTGATTGATTCCCTTCGCTTTCGATCCCTACATGTCATGACCATCCTATGGTTTTATTGATTTTGTGATGAGTTTGCACTTCTTACTTCGCCCTCGTCCCTAGCTCATTAGTCCTCGCCTGAGCAGTCGTCTAGGAGCCAGATCGACGGTCGTCACTTCGATGTTAATAGACCTATAGATCCTAATGCCCCACTTTTTTGTGCATGGATGATGAGCAAAGGATGTTTCTGCCCAGTCGTCTAACCCTGTTGATTGTTCCTGATTGATGGATTTCCTTGCTCCTTTTGCGAATAAGTACTTCTGTGATTGTTATCCTTCCTTCCACAATCCGCTTATTACCATCTGCGTTTGATGAAAGGATCTCTGCATTTTAATGAAATGATCTCCAGGATTTTAAATGAATGTCATCGGCAACTTTAATGCTTTTTCAGGCAAATTATTGTGTGGTTTTTATACATCTGGTCTGCCTTTACTATACAAATTTCACCTTACATTTTCACACTTATGGCCAGTGATTTTACCTCTGCACTTTAATTTGACTCGATTGACAGCTTTTAAGGTATTTTGAATGCGTTTTAATTCTTTTTCTCTATGTTTCTGATTAGTATTTTTGTCTGGGTTTATATTGTGTATTGGGTAGCGCTTGGCGATGTCAATAGTGGTGGTTCTACTGTGTGATTGGGGGCGTAGCTACTGTGCTTATACCTTTGTTTTATTTTAACCTTGTGACAACGATCCATGCTTTTAACCACAACGAGATCTTCCCTTGAGCGCCTGCATTTGTTTTTCCCTTGAACAACCATGAAAGTTTATTGGACTGCCTTATTAAATTTTTACTATGTATCGGGAAGGGGAGGGGGTGTAGTCGCTATGAATAGGGGCGAGCTTCTAGGTGTTTGGTCACACCTTTTTTTTGGTGTTTGGGACTGGGAGAAATTACTTAGAATTACTGGCGAATTTACCCTTCTATAGACTGCCATTAAACAAGAGACAGTCGTTTTCCTTCACAGCTTTAAACAACAATTTTATTCCAGTTAACAACGATTTTATTTAATGGAAAATGCGATTATATTTAATGGTAAATGCGATTATAATGAATGGTGAATGCGATTATGTTTAATGGCAAATGCGACTATATATTTATTTAATGACAACGATTATATATATTTCCATTCTGTTGTGTATAATGTACAATGATTTTTCCATTGTCAAGTCTACGAATTTTGCTCCTTCCCGATGTTGTTACCCTCTTTAGGAATGTGTTTGCATTTATTTATTTCCCTGTGATTTCTGAAGGCTTTTTAATTGCCTGAACTTATGGCTCTACGTTTTTTTTACTTTGAATGCGTTTCATTGCATGGAGATACTTTTTTGACGATTTTTACCTTTTTAAGACAGCTCTCGTTGCATGTGTACCTGGCAATTTTCCCTTTGGACTACACTTCATTACTAACTTGCCTTTGGTCTGCATTGTTACCCTCTCTAAGAGTGTGGTTTCATTTATTGATTCCCTGCGTTGAATGCGTTGTCATCTATATATTTCCTATGTTTAATAGTAATTAACTCTCACCTGTGTTTTAACATCTTTGATAGTGAAACATTAATAATGATTATGTATTTCCTGAGTTTAATGGTAATTAACTCTCACCTACATGTTAACATATTTTGACAGTGAAACATTAATAATGATAGCCACCTTTTATTGGCTAGAAGATAGCATTCTTAGACCACAAGTTTAGTCAATGGCAGCCGTTACAACCTTAATACTATTATTATGGCTAGATAGCTTCTCATAAGATAATTCGTTAATAGCATTATAATCATAAGCATTATGCATGATACCGAGAATGTTTTATATATATATATATATATATATATATATGTATTGCTAAGATTAGATTGTATTAATGGTAGATTGATTTGTAATTGTTTTCTAATTTGTAATTTAGACTTGCGAATTAGATTTGTACTTAAGGTTTATTTAGCTTTGCAAATTATTGACTAGTAGTCATTTAGATTTGCTAAATTAGATATGTGATTAAGTTAATTCAATATATATTTATTGTCTAATTTGGTAAATTAAACTCGCTAAATTAGATTTGTATATCATGTTAAGTTAGGTTTGTAAATCACTGACTATTTGTAATTTAGACTGGTTAAATTAGATCTGTATTTAACGCTAAATTAGATCGTAAGTATTGACCAATTTAGACTTGATAAAAGAGTTGGGTTCTTGATGAAGTCAAGTATTGGCTTGCGTCTTCCCTTGTTGTCATCCTCTTGCATCTCGTCGACCTATTGTTGGGGTATGGGTGTGGTCTTCTTATCGGTGTTCGGCTCCTAACGCGTCAAATTTATCTAGAGTCCTCGATCCAGATAGGATGTGTTGTGCCAAGGTTATTGACGCATCTATCATTTGGGGATGACATGATTCCTGATGAGGGGATCATGGTGTGCCCTATTGGATAGCGACGAATGAGAACTCGGTCGGAGTCGGTGCCTTCTGTGTGAGTGTTGTCGAGCATTGTAAGTTTGCTTTTGCTGCATGGGTGGAACGCCTTCATTCTTTGGTTCACGCACCATAAGGTCTTAGTCTTTGTTTGTCAAGGTTGTTGTGTCGGGAGGGGGATGTTTTCCTTTAGCTTGTAGGCGTGGTCCAGTTGTGCCAGGAGGGTAGTGGTTTCTCCTAGTTGTTTTACGCATGTTTTTCCTAGTTTTTCTTGTGCCAGTGTGTTGATTCAAAGTTGTATGCTGCCTGTTTAGTGGGTGTGGTGCCTACTGTCAGATGTGTTGTTAAGCTGTAATCGTTGTTGCCATCCTGTTTAAAAAAAAAAAATTGCACCTTTTTCTTTGCTTGTAGTCGTAATGATGGGGTCGTTACATATGGTATCAGAGCCAGGTTCAACCCACGACTTGGGAACACTATGACTTTCGTTGATATGATATTTGATTATAATGTTGCTAATTAAGTTGACTTGTATTCTTGTAGGTAATCATGGTCAAAGGATGCCATGGAGGAAGACGACGAGGTTCTAGGGGATGGGGCGCGATGCCTCCAGTAGCATCCATGCCTTAGGGGTCTAATCCCTAGGGAGATGAACAAGTTGTCGGGCAGGAGCAGATAGCAGTGGGTGATGTGGTTGGACTAATGAGATCTTTTCAGTGCATGTTTGAGGCACTGATCAGTCGATTAGACAGAGATGAGGCCAGGGCATCAGCACCCCCTGAGGGTCCATCGCGTGCTCCGGCTAGTACTAGTGGCATTCACCGTGAACTCGAGAAGGTCAAATTTATTGAATTATTTGGTGCTCCGGACGGTGCAGCCGCTGAGGCATGGTTGGAGAATATGGTGATATGCTTTGCACTTCACGACTATACCTCCAACATGAAGGTCTGCATGGCGGTCTTTCAACTAAAGGGGAGTGCTCTTCTATGGTGGAAGATGCTCTTGCCACAACTGAACATGGTCTTCGAAGACGTGTCATGGGAACTGTTGGAGGAACGGTTCCGAGAGAGGTACCTATCAGAGGAATTCATTGAGCGTTAGCTCAACGAGTTCAACGCCTTATGATAGGGCGGTTGTATGGTGCCCATTTTATAGAGATGCTTCGATATGATCTACATCTTAATATTGAGAAACTTAAGGTCAACAGGTTTGTGTTTGGCCTTAATGGAAACATACGTGGAAAGGTTAGGATTATGATGCCTCAGACTTGGCATGATGTCATCCAAAAGGCCCTCATAGTAGAGGAGTATCTTATCAGCAGGGGTCAGAGCAGGACTCCAGCGAGACCAATAGGGTAGGTGTCATCTGGTGCATTGTAGCATCAGACACCAGCTAGACAGACGCCAGGATATCATGGCTTCTAGAGAGGATCCACTTTCACTACACCTCGACGACCAACACCTCAGCAGCAGACACCTTATTGGGGACCACAGACCGCAACAACAACAGTTTAGGCATGTTTAGCAGAACAGACTAGGATTCCAAGCCGGTGGGCCATAATCTTATATTTTGGGTACCAGGAGTACTAGACCGAAGAAGGGGTGTTGGGCATGTGGGGAGTCACAATACCAACATGACTGCCCAATGGAGAGGACTAGAGCATATGGATCATCCAGACTCACTACCGTGGGAGATTTGGGCAGGGCCCATCGAATTCATGTAGCGGTGAGTAACCGCTAGGCAGATCACTAGTCGACTGTGCTTGAGACGTTAGGTATCGTCACCGACCAAACCCTTAGTATTTTGATAGATCCCAGTGCTACCTAGAGTTTCATTTCTGGTGCAATGCTAAAAAGGATTAAGGTAAAGGAAGTTGAACAGGATGAGTTTAGCTTCATAGAGATGGCTTCAGGAGCCAAACAGAAGGTTAGAGGAAAGGTTACAGGTTGTACCCTTAACCTAGGAGAGTTTGTCACCAGGGCCAACCTGTACGTCACGATATTAGGATCTTATGACGTCGTGATTGGTATGGAATGGTTGGAATCGCATGAGGCGATACTCAATTGTAAGACAAAACGGTTGAGCTTCGTCGATGATGAGAGACAAAGATGTGTGATTGTAGGATGGAACTAGGGAGTTTCCCTGAGATTCATCTCTTCCTTGCAGCTATGGAAGAGCATGTGCAAGGGATGTAGCCTTTATGCAATCCTTGCGTTAAAAGATAAGTGAGTAGCGGAAGGTCTAGAACACCTTCCGGTTGTGAGAGAGTTTGCAGACGTCTTTCCAGAGGAGTTACCTAGGATGCTTCCAGAGAGGGAATTGGAGTTTACCATAGACCTAAAACCAGGGACTAAACCAATAGCAAGAATGACTTATCGTATATCGACCCCGGACTTACAAGAGTTAAGAATGCAACTGAAGGAGTTGCTGGACCTGGGACTTATACGTCCAAGTGTGTCATCGTGGGGCGCGCCTGTTATTTTCATATGAAAGAAGGATGGGTCATGGAGGCTCTGCATTGACTACTGTCAATTGAACAAGGCAACAATCAAGAATCAATATCTGTTGTCGTGGATTGATGATATGTTCGATCAAATGAAGGATGCGACGGTGTTCTCAAAGATCAATTTGCAATCAGGGTATCGCTAGTTATGGATCAAGGAGGATGACATCCCTAAGACTGCCTTTAAGACAAAGTTTGGGCATTACGAGTTTACTGTTTTATTGTTTGTACTGACAAATGCCCCAGGGGTATTTATGAGTTTGATGAACAGGGTGTTCCATGAGTACTTGGACAAGTTCGTCCAAGTATTTATTGATGATATTTTGATTTACTCTCGGACGACAGAGGAGCATGGCGAGCACTTGCGCTTGGTACTATAGTGTCTGCGAGAGCATAAATTGTATGGTAAGTTGTCCAAATGCTCGTTTTATCAATCAAAGATTCACTTCTTAGGGCACGCCATCTCCGACAAAGGTATCGTCGTGGATGTAGAAAAGGTCGAGGCTATTATGGAATGGCCTATGTTGATGAATGTCACGAAAGTGCGTAGCTTCATGGGTTTAGCAGGATACTATCGATGGTTCGTCGAGGGATATTCAAAGATAGTAAATCCGATCACGGAGTTGTAGAAGAAGAACAAGAAATTTTTTTGGACTGAGAAATGCACGGAAGATTTTCGGAGGCTCAAAGAGTTGTTGACAATGACACCGATACTAAAGATCCCTGACATGGACACAAGCTTCTTGGTATGCACTGACATATCCAAGGAAGGCTTAGGCAGAGTCTTGATGCAAGACGGTCGAGTGATTTCTTACATCTTGAGGAAATTGAGAAGGCATGAGGAAAACTATGCGACGCACAATTTGGAGTTGTTAGCCATTGTATATGCCTTGAAGGTTTGGAGACACTACCTTGTGGGATGAAAATTTGAACTAAATACGAACCACTGTGGACTGCAACACATCTTTACACAAAGCGACTTGAACGAGCGTCAACGACGCTGGTCGGAACCACTTAGCGATTATGATTTCGAGATTTCTTACATAAAAGGAACAATGAACCAAGTGGTAGATGCATTGAGTTAGAGACCACACATCTTTTCGATGTTGCCTCTTCAGAGGAATCTATGTGAAAATATTCTAACCTTACAATGTGATGATGACTGGTACAAAGAGGTCGAGGATTTTATTGGACAAAACACAATGATGGTACTGAGATTTGAAGGATTTACATTTGACGACGATGGATTATTGAGGTTTAAAAATCGGATTTATGTACCACCGAACGACGAGTTGGGGAGCTTGATCCTAAACGAGGCTCATAGAGAAGTATACATGGCTCACCCAGGAGTCACAAAGATGAGGGCAGATCTTAAACCCTTATTCTTCTGGAAAGGAATGAAGGCAGACATAGTCAACTATGTGGCCAGATGTCTAGAATGTCAATAGGTAAAGGTTGAACATAGACATTCGGTAGAATTACTACAACCACACTCTATTCTAGAATCAAAATGGGAGGTTATTTTTATGGATTTTATTGTTGGATTGCCACTGACGACAATGAGACACGACTTGATTTTTGTGGTAGTAGAGACTCTGACGAAGAGTGCTCATTTATTCTGGTGCATATGACATATTAGGCACCTGACATAGCTAGAGTTTTCATTAGTGAGATTGTGAGGCTGCATGGCGTGCCTAAGAGGATTATATCTGATTGAGGATCGGTGTTTATTGGATGGTTTTGGACTAGTTTCCAAGAGGCCTTGGGAACCCAACTTAACTTTAGTACTATGTATCACTCGGAGACTAACGGGAAGACTGAACGAACGAACCAGACCTTGGAAGACATGTTGCGCATGTACGTGATGGAACAATAAAAGCATTGGGAAGAATTCTTGCCACTGGTAGAATTCACTTATAACAACAACTAGAAAAGCACCATTAAGATGGCGCCTTCCGAGTTTCTTTATGGGAGACCATGTCAAACACCTTTGAGTTGGGATCGGCTTGAGGATAGGGTCCTGGTGGGACCCGAAGTGATCCCAAAAATGGAAGAGAAAATTCAAACAATAAGAAGAAGGATTAAAGAAGCGCATGATCGGCAGAAGAGTTATGCCGATGCGCACCGTGTCGACCGTAGTTACGAAGTTGGCGATCGAGTCTTCTTGTGGGTAAAACTGCATAAGAGTTCGATCAAGTTTGGAAAGTGAGCTAAAATCTCTCCTAGGTTTGTGGGACCTTTCGATATTGTGGAGAGGAAGGGGCTTGTGGCCTATTGACTAGCCTTTCCTGATTCTTTGAGGTGTATGCACAATGTTTTTCACGTATTTATTTTGAGACATTATATTGGTGATCCTACACATGTTAGTGACATGCGTTCCTTGCAGGTATCAAACGTGGGGGTGCTCATGGATGAGCCGATATGCATCCTAGATCATGGCATTCGACAACTACGACGTCCAACAGTAGATCAGGTCAAGGTCCAGTGGGACAACTATAGTCCGCACTCGGCGACCTGGGAGGACGCATATGATATGCGCCATCAGTTTCCATTTTTGTTTGATAGATAGACATATGATACCGTGATACACATTAGTTTCCATTTTTGTTTGATAGATAGACATATGATACCGTGATACACATTATTCGACACTTATATACTATGAAACTTTGGGAAGAAGTTTAGACCAAGAGGGGGTGTATTTAAAATCATGCTCTTGCACGCCCTGACCGAACTTATTCTTTGAGGACACTTGCTTGCAAGTGATCTGGATTATTATACTTTTGGGCATTTGATTATGATTATGAGGCATTATGAATTGATGACATGTTATTTTGTTGTATTGACATAGACAAGTGTTATTGACTCGGTTTTCCTGAGTGTCTAGGATTTTGGACCTTGAGGATGCAGAGGCATCGATGAATTCCCTTGGACTCCGGACTGAGTTGGGGAGTGGACTATTGGGGTTTGATTGTTGTATATATGACATTTGTGCATCTAATTAGATGATATGATTATGGATATTGTTCTGACATGATTCGTTGATGATGTAGGCTGACGATAGCTTGCCAACTAAACTCATATGTGGAGTAGAGGGGTCATGCACGACTACTAGAGACGTTGAGGGAGAGGTGTGGACAACAGCCTTGCCACAACTTACTAGCACTCGCGTCGTGGCTCAAATTGTAGGTTAATGATTACCTAGTTCGAGAAGACCCACGATGTCATGAGGGATGACTGCGACAGTCGCTCACGATGATTCTAAGGGGTGCGTCATAAGGAAGGGGCCTTATTCCTTAGAGGCCCTTAGTCTCCCACAAGATCACCTGGCAGAGTATTGACTCTGTTAGCATCAAAAGTCACTCCTGGATTGCTTGCAGGAGCAGAGCCCAACGCCCATCAGTTTTATGTCACGATAATTTTAATGGGGTGATCGAATAGGTAAAGACTCAAGAGGATATAGCTTTAACTCAGGAAATTGGGCCTAGTGTGTAGAAAGCAAGGGAGGTCTTGATCCAACTTCCGTCAGTAGATGATTAAAGGGTGGTAGATGGAAGACTTGTGAGAAGGGTGAGCAAGACTGCTTCGGGCGACAGGCCTTCGAAAGCTTGAGGATGAAAAACTCAGAAGCCAAGATCCTCTTGGTCTAGAGCTTCAAGGAGATGAGGAGAGACTCGACTGGATCCTCCAATTCCAAGTCGTTCAGTGCTAAGAAAATCATAGGAACCGATTAGAAACAATGTAACTATTACAGTGATCCAACCTACATCATCCTATAACAGCTACAACTCGACTGGATCCTCCAATTTCGAGTTGTTCTAACACAATAAACAAAGAGATGGAAAAGAGGCTGACATCCATAAAGTAAGAAGTCTCAAATGTCTTATACATAAACCAGAGCGACCAGCGCTTCATCAAAACTTTACAATCGGGATCCTAGCTCAACCATCGATGCTTACAAAAATGGCGAAAATGCCTACATATACTCAAAACAACAACAACAGCAAAAACAAGATGTTGCATTAAAAACATTGTGTCTGCATGTCTTATGACAGTCTGCGCATGTAGACTCTGGCCGATCGTGCACCTATGACATACGCTATCAGATTTCGGACTTTCCTGCTACAAACGAATCGACCAGCTTTAGTCCTTTGTTGGACTTTCTTTCTATGGCGGATATGATGCTCAACCACCAACAACAACCACAATAACTGATTTCTTGGGACTGGGCACAGCCTCGGTCAACTCTTCCTTCTGGGACGTGGAGGTCTCCTAATGGTGCCACTTGGATCAGTCAAACAGTCCTTCTTTGGACGCTACTTCGCTGGACTGCTGCGAGGGATCCCTATGGTGGATGTGGATGAGGGTGTGACGAGGGTTAAAGGCGTGAACATTGTGGAGGTGATGAAGAAGAAATGGGAGCTATGACATCAGCTGAGGAATGCCACGCGGTCTGAATGAGACAGAGGAGGAAGGAGCATGGAGTGCGGGAGTACAGGAGGAGGTGACTGGGAATGAGAGGGACACATGGCAGGAGACGAGAGGATGACGAGCTAAGGAGGTGCCATGTGGATGGAGAGAGGGAAGTTGGATAGATGACAAGGGAAAAGGGAGGCGGTAAGTGGAAAACAGGTGGCAACGGGGAGGATGATACCAAAGGTGACACGTCAAGCAAGGGGCCCCACAATAATAACACATCAATTCTGGACCCCCCCCCGATTAAAGGCAGAAAGGCAAGGGGGGTCCGGAATGAAGCCTTAGCCATTGATTTAGGCACACCGATCCTGGCCATTAGAGAGTTGTGCGCTCAATTCCAGACCCCCCCCCTCCGCTTAAAGGTAGAATGGTGGGGGGCCTTCGGAATCCACTCCTGACCGTAGATATGAGCACGCAGATCCTGGCTGCCCAGATCCATGCCCCCTTTAAGTCCAACGCGCCGGAGTTTCATCGATGGATGGACGGCTAAGATGACTTCGGCGCTTTCGCTAAGAAAATCCTGAAAGGCCCCACCTGAGGCTTAGATCTGCGCCGCGTGTCCTTCAGATGAACGACCGAGATGGCTTTGTCATTAAAAGGGGGCTACCTCCATTCTTGAGCTCGCTTATCATGACCTGGCACTAGGACCGTGGGCTCGGATTTGAAGGGCGCTTATCGGCATTTCGGGGTTCGGGGTTTCGAGATGTAAAATGACGAGGAGCTCTTACCCCTCGAATCCCCGAATGCCGACATGACATGATCGCACACCACGTGTCCTTTTGGATGGACGGTCGAGGTCCTTCATGACTGTATATAGACACTACCTATCGCGCTAATCCCGGCGCAACTTCGCTAACCGCGATTTCCCACCGACCATTGATCTACTCCTATGGATGAATCTGGGCCGTTGACAACATAATTTCGCCTGCTCACTTGATTTTTAGCCTAAAATGGGGCTTTACATGCTACGCTTGGGCGTTCTTCATGCAACCTACAGACCTGGATGCTCTTGAGCCCAAGACAAGAATTGTTGCTAACATTAGGCTCCATGGGGGATAGAGTCGTCCCTGTGATGCTCTAAGAACTCATTCCACAACTTCAGTGCCTTGCTGTTGGGCTTATGGAGTCATGCTCAAAACATCCCACTGCTGAAAATACAGGCCGAAAAATAAAAGTAACAAAATAAAGATACATGCTGAAAGGAGCTTATTTATATACAATCCTAAACTAATAAAACATTTTACATGGGGCTAGGTGAAAGCAGACTTCCACAATAGCCAATCAAGTAACTTCCTGAAGGGAAGCTCTTTCTTTCTGTCGATGATCACCAGCAGATGGTGTAACCGTGAAAGCAGAATGGCTACACTCTTCAACTTCTCCTCACTGACTGAAGTTGATATGGAATAGGGCGGCTCCAAGGCATAAAGAACATGCCACTCCATGTACTTGCCGACAGGATCATAGAATGAGTGGCAAACCCTGTGAAAAGGGTAGCAGCAGGCCTGCTCCGCTCCACAGCTACTCCAACAAGGATGAAATTCATGAGTTTGCATAGGTGAATGGGCGGGCTCCGGGCAGGAAGTCACCTGTTCCACTGGTTCTTTCTGCTCTTGTTCTTGGCTCTCCCCCAGGTCTGATTCATATTCATCATAAATAGGTACCATGGGGTGGTTCTGCTTGCTGACTGGCTCTTCAGTATCTTTATAGTGATCAAATGTAGGATAAGCTTGCTGCTCATCATCACTATAATATACATCAAAAAGGGGTTGTCCTTTATTGATATGATCCTTCTCTAGAACAGTGATCCCGTAAAGAATTTCCGTTTTAGGAATAGTGGGACCTGCTGGTTCTAGCTGCTCATACATAATCTTTTTCTCTTTAATCCCAGGTAAAAATATATCGTGAGAAACCCCTTGGAGGAAAAGAGAAGAAACCTCTTCCACAACTAACCCCTCTTTTAAAAAGAGAGGGTCTTCGTCATCATGAGAAGAGCTGCTAGGAACATCTGCCTCAACCCGATATCTAGGTGAGTCATCTACCATGGACCACATTTGCTCTATAAACTCACAATTTCCACAAGAGGCATGTTGATCGTTATGAACATCTAAAAGAATAGAGCCATCTAATATGATGTCAGATGCTTCCGTTCTAGGGCTAACACAATTAATATCATTCAACACCTCTATATTTTCCTCGCAAATGCTTTCCTCCACAGTAAAAGCTTCATCATGGACATGGTCTTTAGGGCCAGCAGAGGCTTCATGAAGCGAAGAAAACTCCTCACAACAGTTTTCATACAAACAATCAGCTGGAAAATAATATTTACAAAATGAATTGAAAGCTGTATGAGAACCTGTTAAAGAGTGGATGCTCGTAGCGAGAAGAGATCGACACCACTCAAGAGCAGCTCCCTTCAATGAATACCTGAAGAGCTTAATCCGGACATCCTCATGCGTGATATTGTGTCGGTGAGTAGCTTCATGGAAGTCCAGTAAATGCTCAGCTGGTTCCTCCCAACTTGTTGCATGAAATTCAAGGAGGAAATTTTCCCATTGGTCTCTATCAGGAAGTGCATTAGGAAAACCAACTATCTGGGAAAAGTCACAGAAAGAAAACCTTTGAGCCAGAATTTTCTCCATATCGAACCAGTGGAGTCGCCAATCGATCCTCGAATCATGGAGTCGCCAGGTGAAAGATGCGTAGATTCAAATATGCCTGGTCCTTGTTCACCATCAAAGGCTAGATCTTAACATTGTCGTTACCCCAAGAAGCTTCTCAAGCTGAGAAAGCAGCCGCTGAAACCTTCTCGAGAAAGCTCCTCCAGGTTATCTTTCAGGTGTGCCAACTGTAGCCACAACTGAAACAATGAAGTGGAAACAATGGAGTCACCAGGTGCACAGTAGCAATCTTGATAATTCTGATATCTGATGCACCTTCAGAATCAGTTAATCGTTGTCGTTCAATCCCGGGGAAAATATTCAATATCCGTCCCCGGCAACGGCGCTAGAAATGTTATTGTCAGAAGTCACTCTTGGATTTCTTGCAGGAGCAAAGCCCAACGCCCATCAGTTTTATGTCACGATAATTTTAATGGGGTGTTCGAATATGTAAAGACTCAAGAGGATATATCTTTAACTCAGGAAACTGGGCTTGGTGTGTAGAAAGCAAGGGAGGTCTTGATCCAACTTTCGTCAGTAGATGATTAAAGGGTGGTAGATGGAACACTTGTGAGAAGGGTGAGCAAGACTGCCTCGGGCGACAGGCCTTCGGAAGCTTGAGGATGAAAAGCTCAGAAGCCAAGATCCTCTTGGTCTAGAGCTTTAAGGAGCTGAGGGGTGACTCGACTGGATCCTCCAATTCCAAGTTGTTTAGCGCTAAGAAAATCACAGGAACCGATTAGAAACAATGTAACTGTTACAGTTATCCAACCTACATCATCCTATAACAGCTACAACTTGACTGGATCCTCCAATTCCGAGTTGTTCTAACATAGTAAACAAAGAGATGGCAAAGAGGCTGACTTCCATAAAGTAAGAAGTCTCAAATGTCTTATACATAAACCAGAGTGACCAGCACTTCATCAAAACTTTACAATCGGGAGCCTAGATCAACCATAGATGCTTACAAAAATGGCGAAAAAACCTACATATACTCAAAACAACAACAACAACAAAAACAAGACGCTGCATTAAAAACATTGCGTCTGCATGTCTTCTGACAGTCTGTGCATGCAGACTCTAGCCGATCGTGCACCTATGACAGACGCTATCAGATTTCATATTGTCCTGCTACAGATGAATCGACCATATTTAGTCCTTTGTTGGACTTTCTTTTTATGGTGGAGATGATGCTCAACCACCAACAACAACCACAATAACTACTTTCTTGGGACTGGGCACAGCCTCGGTCAACTTTGCCTTCTGGGACGTGGATGTCTCCTAATGGTGCCACCTGGATCAGCCGAACAGTCCTTCTTTGGACGCTACTTCGCTGGACTGCTGTGAGGGATCCCTATGGCGGATGTGGACGAGGGTGTGATGGGGGTTAAAGGCGTGAACACTGTGGAGGCGATGAAGAAGAAATGGGAGCTATGACATCAGCTGAGGAATGCCACGCGGTCTGAATAAGACAGAGGAGGAAGGAGCATGGAGTGCGGGAGTATAGGAGGAGGTGACTGGGAATGAGAGGGACACATGGCAGAAGACAAGAGGATGACGAGCTGAGGAGGTGCCATGTGGATGGAGAGAGGGAAGTTGGATAGATGATAAGGGAAAAGGGAGGTGGTAAGTGGAAAATAGGTGGCAACGGGGAGGATGATACCAAAGGTGACACGTCAGGCAAGGGGCCCCACAATAATAACACATCAATTCCGGACTCCCCCCGATTAAAGGCAGAAAGGCAAGGGGGGTATGGAATGAAGCCTCAACCGTTGATTTAGGCACCCCGATCCTGGTCGTTAGAGAGCTGCGCGCTCAATTCCTGACCCCCCCCTCCGCTTAAAGGTAGAATGGCGGGGGGCCTCCGGAATCCGCTCCTGATCGTAGATCTGAGCACACAAATCCATGCCCCCTTTAATTCCAACGCACCCAAGTTTCATCGATGGATGGACACCTAAGATGACTTCAGCGCTTTCGCTAGGAAAATCTCGAAAGGCCCCACCTGAGGCTCAGATCTGCGTCGTGTGTCCTTCAGATGAATGACCGAGATGGCTTTGTCATTAAAAGGGGGCTACCTCCATTCCCGGGCTCGCTTATCATGACCTGGCGCTAGGACCGTGGGCTCGGCTTTGAAGGGTGCTTATCGGCATTTCGGGGTTCAAGGTTTCGAGATATAAAATGATGAGGAGCTCTTACCCCTCGAATCCCCGAATGCCGACATGACATGATCGCGCACCACGTGTCCTTTTGGATGGATGGTTGAGATCCTTCATGAATGTATATAGACACTACCTATCGCGCTAATCCCGGCGCAACTCCGCTAACCGTGATTTCCCGCCGACCGTTGATCTGCTCCTATGGATGAATCTGGGCCGTTGACAACATAGTTTCACATGCTCACTTGATTTTTAGCCTGAAACGGGGCTTTACGTGCTACGCTTGGGCATTCTTCATGCAACCTGCAGACCTGGATGCTCTCGAGCCCAAGACAAGAATTGTTGCTAACAGACTCCAAGGTTTTTTTATGTCTACCAAGTCAGTCAAGAGGCGAGTGGCACCCTTGGAGCACGTAGTATGTCCTGAATGACACGTCGCACAAGAAAAATGGAAAGAGGCGAGTGGCACCCTTGGAGCACGTAGTGCGTCCTGAAGGGCACGTCGCGCACAGGAAACAAAATGAGGTGAGTGGCACCCTTGGAGCACCTAGAGTGTCCTAGAGGGCACGTCGCATTGTTAATTAATAAATGGATAAAATTAGATGGCATTAGGACAAATAACATGATAAGAAACATTTAAAACAATTCCCCTAATAAAATGTCGCCCATCCTAGGAAAATAAAGTCTAGGTATAAGTGATACTTGTGATAGAAAAAATTACCTATTTATATAAAAATAAAAATAAAAATAAATAATAATGTTAATCATCATTAATCATGTGACAAGAAGGGGGTAAGTAATTCATTTAATTTATAAAAATCTTTTGGGAGATAAAATTTAAAAAGGGGGAAAAAGGGGAAATAATTGTTTTATCACATATGCTAATTAAAAAATTATTAATTAAAAAGGAAAAGGGGAAAAAGTTAATTTTCTACACCTACCAATTTGAGTTTTAAATGAAAAGGGAAAGAGGTAAATTTAAAAAGAATTAGGAATCTAGGAAAAAGCGGGAAACATAAAAGAAAGGGGAAACACAAGGAAAAAGAAAAGCCACTGACTTAGTAAGGTATCTAACATTTACGAACTTTCTAAATTAAACTCTACTAGTAATTTAGTAAGGGGGTAAGTCATTAAAATGTGTAAGGGAATATGGGGACACCTAGGAGCGATTCTAGGAATTCTTTTAGGTGGGTGAGGGAAATAGGATTAATTAATTAATTAATGAAATTAATTTTTGGTGCAATGAAGGGGATGGGTGACACTTGTACGGGGATGATTTTTATGAATTAAATTATTGAACAATAAATTAAATGGGATTTTGGGAAATTAAATGACTTAGAAACTCTATATAAAGGAGGGAGGAGAAGGATGATGGATCTCTTATGTTATGTGTAACATTACACTGCAGGATTTTAGACTTGGCTGACTTAGCTTGTGAGAGTTGGGATACCCAGCTCGGTGAGGAGTGGTAGCTCGGCCTTACGAGACGAGGTGGAAGCTAGTTAATTCTCTGGTTTAGTGTGCATATCCCCTTTGCGGCTCAGGGGGCTAAGGGGGAAGAAGAGTACCCCTAGCGTTGGTTGGGAGGTACCGGTGAAGTCTCATCGGTCGGAAAGCGGGAGCAACACAGAGCACATGGGACAATGACTCAGAGCGGGCAACTTGGGTTACGGTACGCTTTCTTTAATCTGCATGCTAGATTGTTATTGACCTTACGCTTTCGTTATGTGATTTTAACTTTGTAAGAAGGTGTTGACTTAGCGTTTTAATTGATAACTTAATTTCCCCATAGCCTTAAGCTTGTTGTTGATTGATTCCCTTGGATTTTGATCCCTGCATGTCGTGACCGTCCTATGGTTTTATTGATTTTGTGATGAGTTTGCGCTTCTTACTTTGCCCTCATCCCTAGCTCATCAGTCCTTGCCTGAGCAGTCGGAAAGGATCTGGATTGATGGTCGTCACTTCAGTGTTAATAGACCTATAGATCCTAATGCCCTGCTTTTCTGTGTGTGGATGATGAGCGAAGGATGTTTTTTCCCAACTGTCTAACCCTGTTGATTGTTCATGATTGATGGATTGCCTTGCTCCTTTTGCGAATGAGTACTTCTACGATTGTTATCCTTCGTTCCGCGATACGCTTATTACCATCTGCATTTGATGAAAGGATCTCTGCATTTTAATGAAATGATCTCTGCGATTTTAAATGAATGTCATCGACAATTTTAATTCTTTTCCAGGAAAATTACTGTGTGGTTTTTATACATCTGGTCTGCCTTTAATGTGAAAACTTCACCTTACGTTTTCACACTTATGGCCAGCGATTTTACCTCTGCACTTTAATTTGACTCGATTGACATCTTTTAAAGGATTTTGACTGCGTTTTAATTCTTTTTCTCTGTGTTTCTGAGTTGTATTTTTGCCTATGTTTATACTGTGTATTTGGTAGCGCTTGGCGGTGTCAATAGTGGTGGTTCTACTATGTGATTGGGGGCATATCTATTGTGCTTATACCTACGTTTTATTTTAACGTTGTGACAACGATCCATGCTTTTAACCATAGTGAGATCTCCCCTTGAGCACCTGCATTTTTTTTCCCCTGAACAACCATGAAAGTTTAGTGGACTGCCTTCTTAAATTTCTACTGTGTATCAAGAAGTGGAGGGGGCGTAGTTGCTATGAATAGGGGCGCGCTTCTATGTGTTTGGTCATGCCTTTTTTTTTGGTGTTTGGGACTGGGAGAAATTACTTATAATTACTAGCGAATTTACCCTTCTGTAGACTGCCATTAAACAAGAGACAATCGTTTTCCTTCACAACTTTAAACACCAATTTTATTCCAGTTAACAATGATTTTATTTAATGGCAAATGAGATTATATTTAATGGCAATTGCGATTATAATTAATGGTGAATGCGATTATGTTTAATGGAAAATGTGACTATATATTTATTTAATGACAATGATTATATATATTTCCATTCTATTGTGTATAATGTACAACGATTTTGCCATTGTCAAGTCTGTGAATTTTGCTCCTTCCTGACGATGTTACCCTCTTTAGGAATTCATTTGCATTTATTTATTTCCATGCGATTTTTGAAGGTGTTTTCATTGCCTGAACTTATTGCTTTGCGTTTTTTTTACTTTGAATGCATTTCATTACATGGAGATACTTCTCTGACAATTTTTTACCTTTTTAAGACAACTCTCGTTGCCTGTGTACCTGACAATTTTCCCTTTGGACTACACTTCATTACTGACTTACCTTTGGTCTGCGTTGTTACCCTCTCTAAGAGTGCGGTTTCATTTATTGATGGCCTTCGTTGAATGCGTTGTCATCTATATATTTCCTGCATTTAATAGTAATTAACTCTCACCTGTGTTTTAACATCTTTGACAGTGAAACATTAATAATGATTATGTATTCCCTGAGTGTAATGGTAATTAACTCTCACCTACGTGTTAACATATTTTGACAGTGAAACATTAATAATGATAACAACCTTTTATTGGCTAGAAGATAGCATTCTTAGACCACAAGTTCAGTCAATGGCAGCCGTTACAACCTTAATACTATTATTATGGCTATATAGCTTCTCGGAAGATAATTCGTTAATAGAATTATAATCATAAGCATTATGCATGATATCGAGAATGTTTATATATATATATATATAGGTATTGCTAACAATTAGATTGTATTAATGGTAGATTGATTTGTAATTGTTGTCTAATTTGTAATTTAGACTTGCGAATTAGATTTGTACTTAAGGTTTATTTAGCTTTGCAAATTATTGACTAGTAGTCATTTAGACTTGCTAAATTAGATATGTGATTAAGTTAATTCAATATATAGTTATTGTCTAATTTGGTAAATTAAACTCGCTAAATTAGATTTGTATATCATGTTAAGTTAGGTTTGTAAATCACTGACTATTTGTAATTTAGACTAGTTAAATTAGATATGTATTTAATGCTAAATTAGATCGTAAGTATTGACTAGTTTAGACTTGATAAAAGGGTTGGGTTGTTGACGAATTTGTGTATTGGCTTGCATCTTCCCTTGTTTTCGTCCTCTTGTGTCTCGTCGACTTGTTGTTGGGGTATGGGTGTGGTCTTCTTATCGGTATTCGGCTCCTAACGCGGAAAATTTATCTAGGGTCCTTGGTCCAGATAGGGTGTGTTGTGTGAAGTTTATTGACGCGTATATCACCTAGGGACGGCATGATTCCTGATGAGGGGATCATGGTGTGCCTTATCGAATAGCGGAGAATGAGAACTTGGCCAGAGTTGGTGCCTTTCGTGTGAGTGTTGTCGAGCGTTTTAAGTTTTCTTTTGGTGCATGGGTGGAACACCTTCATGTGTTGGTTCGCACACCTTGAGCTTATAGTCTTTGTTCGTCAAGGCCGTTGTATCAGGAGGGGGATGTTGTCCTTTAGCTTGTAGGTGTGGTCCTGTTGTGTCGGGTGGGTAGTCGTTTCTCCTAGTTGTTTTACACATGTTTCACCCAGTTTCTCTTGTGCCAGTGCATGGAGTTAAAGTTTTCTTATGCTTGTTTAGCAGGCGTGGTGCCCACCGTCAGATGTGTTGTTTAGCTGTAATCATTGTTACCGTCCCGTTTTAAAAAAAAAAATTGCACCTCCTGCTTCGCTTGTAGTCGTAACGATGGGGCCATTACACATAGCTTCAATGTCAACTTATACCAACTCAGTGCCTAAAAATGTCCCACTCTTAAGTCAACTCATTGGATAATAATAATATTTGACCAATTAGATAATAAAGATGAAGTGATGTTAACATCAATCCAGAAATGTCGAATAACCATAATTCATATTAGAACCCATACTTTATATTCTTAATTTTAATTGGTAAATTATTTCTCAGTTTGATATTTAAAATGAAAAAACTATATCTTTTTAAATTAGTGTACAAGGAGTGTGAGACAAAGGACTCTACATAGATATACATACCCTACTTCCTCTATTTTTAATTTTTAAACAATTATAAAGAGAGTAGTATTTGAAGCCATATATCAAATTAGTGTATGAGACCTCTTGTGGGACAAGAAACCCCACTGAGATATACATACCCTACTCCCTTTGTTTTGAGCCTATAAACAATTCTAAAGAGAATAAAATTTGAACCAAAACTACTAAATTAACAACCATAATTCAAATTAGATATTAAATTCTATCCTTTAACTCATAATGTTAAATGAGCCACCATTACCATCTTAAAAATGGAATAGGGAAATAACACATTTGGAATATGTACAGATATTAATGAATTACTGAAACTATATTTTTAACACATTCCACCTCCACATTCATCTAAAAAATGGAGTAGGGAAATAACACATTTGGAATATGTACAGATATTAATGAATCACTGAAACTATATTTTTAACACATTCCACCTCTGCATTTATCTCATGTCACCAATTATTCAGCCACTATCTCATTTAACATCACTCCTAGCCATATGATATATTAATGAATCACTGAAACTATATTTTTAACACATTCCACCTCTGCATTTATCTCATGTCACCAATTATTCAGCCACTATCTCATTTAACATCACTCCTATGTTAGAATTGCAAACGCGAAAAACACAATTCACAATGATAATTAACAATCACACATATAAGGAACACATGGATTTCACGTGGTTCACCCAAACGTTGGGCTACGTCCACCAAGCATAGGCATCGGTTGTCTTATTATTTAGATCATGGAGATTACATCAGCTCACTCAATCTTTCACAGTCATTTGCCTCTACGGGCTTACATGAATTTATACATTCACACAAGAAGTTGATTAATAAATGCAATCCCTATCCATATTCTAACTTGGTCTATATTGTTGTAACCAACGCAGAATAATAGGATCCAAATCCGTTCTTGGTAATCTGTTGTCACCAAATCCCAACAATCTCCACCTTGACAACAATTAACCTGATACCTTGCTCTTTCCTTTTGTTCATCACCTTTTCTGCAAGACAAGAGAAGCCAAGCACCATTGCAACTTCTCTAATAAAACTGGTTTCATGATCTCGCCTGTGTGACTTGCACGAGTTTGGATTTCCTGAGGGGTCAGCCCACCTCCAACATGCCTTCCACAACTGCATTGTGAGACATATTTAGTGATAGATCTCCTCCTATCCAAAAAACCTACAAAATATACATTACAATTATCACGAACCATCTCAATGTAACCATTATAGGTGACATTTGTGCTTCTCAAATGCTGAAGAACCCATTTCATTGCAACACCTGAATCTATCACGTATCTAACAACATCATTAGCATGTGAAACATCTGGTATTAACCATTTCATCACGTACAATAGACCTCCTACTGAACTTACACGAGACATAACCTTTTGTTCTTTATAGACATGCCCTATGCTTGAAGAAAACTTATAATGGAAAGAAAGAGGGATAAAACCTGGTTTTACAATGTTCATACTGAACTCCAACCACAACTTACCATTACCATCTCTATATACTTCCATGCCCATAATTTGTTTTTCTACTCCTCAATCCCTCATCTGAATTGTCCTGTCCACCTAAGTCATTTTCTTACTGATTTTATCCATGCTTCGGCTTGCATCGAGCATATCATCAGCGAAGAACATCAAGACTGTGAATGTACTATAAACTGTATAGTCATTCCTACCCTTTGAAAATTTTTGACTCACTATGAAGGATTCAAAAATCTTGTATATTTGCTTGGGTACCAATAGGCCATACAATGAATTTTCTAGCATGTGGTACCAATAGACCATACAATGAATTTTCTAGCATGCAAACAAATTTATCGTTGCGATCTTGAATCAACCCTTTTGGTTGTTCCATACATACTATATCTCTGTCAATGATGACCTTGTGAGAAGTATGATCCCACACACAACATCCCTTTATACCATCATCATAACTTGCAGAGATATAAAACAAGCAAGAATTTAGAAACAAAGATTTTAAGTCTGGAAATGATTTACCGCTTACCAGTACCTGCAATTATTTCTTGCTCTTATGACCTTGATGCTTCTGCCATAAACATGAAGATACATATGTCACTTCATATACCACTTCAGTACTCCCTTCCAACTTATAAATGTTATCAACCTTTGTTGCCTTCATCACTACTAAATTCCCTTTCAACACTGTGAGAGCTCCACCTTGACCTGTATACTTATATCCACAAGAATTCAACACTCCTAAAGAAATCAAATTTGATTTAAGATCAGGCACATATCTAACATCCGTTAATTCCCTAACAATACCATTGAACATCCTGATTCTAATACTGCCAACCTCAACAGTTTTACATCGAATACCATTTCCCATAAACATTACACCCTCATCAACAGATTTGTAAGAGATGAAACAATTTCTATGTGAGCACATGCGGTGGGAGGCACCTAAATCTAACTGCCATTCTTCTTGATATTGTAAATTACTAGAAATAGATAAAACTTGATCAATTATACCTGAATTTGTTACAGCCAAATTTGCTTCCTTTGTAGAGTTTTCCTCGGATTCCTTTCTCTTCCAACAATCTTTCTTGAGATGTCCTGTTTTGCCACAGTGCTAGCATTTTGCTTTACCCTTTCTGTGTCTTGACTTAGATCGAAAAGAACTTCTCTCATTCTTCTCTGTAGTTCGACCTCTGATCAACATCACCTCTGAAGTTAATGTTTCTTTACTAGATTTTCTCCTCATCTCTTCAGCCAACAAAGCTCCCAGAACAGAGTCATAATCTAAAACATCTGTTGAGCTAAAACTAATAGAGGTGACTAGATTATCCCAAGACTCAGGAAATGAACACAATAGTGTAATAGCCTTATGCTCATCTTGGAATTTAACTTCCATACTAGTCAATTGAACTATAAGGGTATTGAAGGTATTTAAGTGGTCAACAATTTGTGTACCTTATTTCATCCACAAACTGTACAACTGTCTCTTCAAGTAGACTCTACTTGTCAAAGACTTCGTCATATATAGACTTTCCAACTTGCTCCATAAGCCTTATGTTGTATCCTCTCCTACGTTATTAAACAAAACCTCATCCATCAGACATAAACGAATGGTGCCAATGCTTTTTGCAACCCTTGTTGCTGAACTTTTCAACTTCAAACTTCGAACTCTACATCTTAGCCATTAGCACAAAAAATCTCCCAATATCCACTGCTTATAAAACCCAAGACCCTTTTTAAACAGTAATGTGGAGGAATAATGATAAAATCTTCACAAGGTTTAGAAAAAAAGGTTTAACTCAAAAAAACCTTTTAATAATAGAAAAAAGGTTTAATAATATAAGCCTTTTTAAAAAAACAAAAGATTCACTTTTACTTTAACTCCTTCACCTTATGAGATTCTTAAAAAAAAAAATATTTTGTGCTTAATTAAAAAACACCACGTCATACACTCCTCCACCTTTTATTATTTAATTCTTTAAACTTTTCAACCATGTCTTAAATTCCAAACAATTTACCATGCACCTCACACAACACTGGAGTGCGGAAATCTTAATAAATTTACGCACTGTTTTTTTTCTTCAATCACGGAAATCCCTTCGAGAGGAGGGACCCACGGGGATGTATAAATTGATGCACCCTCACATAGATTTCACTTCTAGCTCCTCTGAGAATTTGATGCTCCTTCAACCAGCTTTGACTAGCTCTGATACCATTTGTTGGAATTGCAAACGTTGAAAACACAATTCACAATGATAATTAACAATCACACATATAAGGAACATAGAGATTTTAGGTGGTTCAACCAAACATTGGGATACATCTACCAAGCATAGGCATTGGTTGTCTTATTATTCAGATCATGGATATTGCATCAACTCACTCAGTCTCTCACAATCATTTACCTCTACAAGCTTACATGAATTTATACATTAGTAAACATATTTATCCAACCATAGATATTAGGTCGTGCCTTAAATGTCGCAAATCTGTATGTATATGATTAATTTGTACAGGGGCAAAATGCCTTCCATTGTCATTTATTTATGCTCTTCTTTATTTTATAAACCTAAATATTTTTTTCATTTCATTATGTGTATTTTATCTAATTTTATTTATTTGTTTATTTTTTATAGCTAGTGTTGACGTGTCCTTTTTTTTAATCCAACAGTCGAATACTTTTTCAAAGGGAAAAAGGCCCTATACATCGTCAAATTCGCTCGATGAATATGAAGTTAGAACCAGTATATCCGGCCTCGTGAAGATGTCTCTGGATTTGAGACAATTAACAAATGAGATAGACATAATTACATATCTCTATTAGAATACTGAATATCTTATACAATACATTGGCTCATTATATAGAGCTTTATCAGATCTAACTTATTCTAATAATAGCAATAGAGGTTGAGCAAATATCTCAACCACACACCAAACTAGGAGATTTGGTTGAAGATAATCTTTCTCACAACCAACTATCTAACAACCTCCTTGACCTATTCTCTCAAGTCATCTAGCTATAACTACCTGCTCAACAGGTCATTGACCCAATCATACAACAAGTATGAATTACATATTCTAACACACCCACTTAATGAATACTTGTTGATTGATTTATTTTTTCTTGTGCTTGGTCATAGTGATTTATGAGTTTTGTCTCTGGTCCATTCTTTATTATTGGGCTTTAATCCTTTGAACACGCTCACTTGAGCTTGCTTTACTGCGGGTTTCATCCTTGAAATTTCTTTGCTTCCTCTTGCACCTTGTACATGCATACAATTATTGATGTCCATATAAAACACAATCCATCTACCGGAATACATGGGTCATCTGCCGCTGTAACCGCTAGTTCTCTAGGAATTGTTTTCAACTACGTGGTTCATGAATGTTAAACTCTCCCTTAAACATAACTTGGTCCCTCATACTCTAAGACTCACAACTTGGTCTCACACTTTGAGATTCTTCCATCTCACATCCCCATCTTGAATCAAAGTCTCTCGCTTCTTCGATTCATTATCAAGTTTAGGCTACGGGTACACCTATCACCCTCGTACCTCTCACAGTGGTTAACTCCACAACTTGATACAACAACCTCTCTGCCTATGAGAGAGTATCACATCCTGTGATCACACGCGCTTTTGTGCTACAACACGTATGCCTGTTTATGCCTTACTAACAGGGCTTACAACAAACCTGGGGAATTTAGCTTGCTTATTGCTAAGCATTACAATTTGGACCATAACCTGGGGTGTTGGGTACAACCGATCATGCACCCCCTACAACAATTCAATCAAGTACATAAAATATCAACAATCCTCTCACCAATCATATGCCCAATATTACAAGCCCATTACATATGCCCATTTACATCTCATCATCATTCTTGACTAAGACACACAACCACTTCACACAACTTGAATAACTATCATCACACCTTCAAACAAGAAATATAAGCACAACTCAATCTCACTTTCTTACTTTTGTGACTTAATTTGGAGGATGTGTGAGTCCGACGGAATGAGCACGTACAACTCACTTCATTTCGCTATAACACCTCCATGTAATGGCACAAACTCCAACAATAGCAGCCTCTCGCTTTACGACTCCTTTACTCAGAAATTGCAGCTCTCCAAAACTCAAAAAATGATTCCTCTGCAATATCATGGACAACGATTTGTCACACGCCCTTCAATTTTAATTCATGCAGTCAACAGTCTGCAAGATCGATGGCTCCTTCCTTACATTTGTTGGTCTCTGCAAACTCTGTGGGCTACAACCCATACCAAACTCTCAAGCATGCTTCAATTTCATGTTAGGATCTCTCCACCAGAATACAAATCTGGCTCTCTTCTCTAAGAAATTGAAACTGATGTCACAGGAATGTCCACTACATGTTATCAAAGACTGCTTTCGACAAGGCCTCTTGGCTTCCTGCTTCGCCTTCAGGAAGACCAGATCTGACCAGATCCACTCTACAACAACCATCTCTGGAATGAGCATGTGATAGGTGAACCATCCCCCTGCAGCCTCTCCTTCCTCCTGAAAACATTTTCCTAGGTCACCTTTTTGATCAAGTTCCCCTTCAATCCCGTTGACACCATCTCCTCTAGGGTCGAACATCCTATTGCCTTCCTGGAGATCCTCTGCACATGTTGCTTCGAAATCAACTAAAATATGTGGCAATGTCTTCCTAAAATAGAAAAATAGCACTACAACCTAGCCAGCAACAGTGATCTCTACCAGCGTCAATTATGCAAAGAATGGTAGTGGTGCCTTCTTCTCCACAATTTATGGCTTCTTGACTGCACCTTCAATCACCGGCGATTTGAATTTTACACATATGCAGGTGTCCAACATAACATCAGTTAACACTCCCTCAACGACAACTCATTTTTTTTTCCTTCACCTTCCACGATTTCTCCAATCGCAAGTCACAAGCTAGAAGTACCACAACCCTTCGTCACAGCACAAAAAAAACAGGCTCCTTTCCTCTTTTAATTTGAATAGCCAATCTGGCAGCTCAGGTGATATAAATTCCTCACTTACACGGTCCTTGCAACACTTCATAAATCTCTTCTTTAGAAGAGAAAGGAGGCTTCACCTTTAGTCCCAGAGTGTATTTTCCTTCCAAGTGAACACCACAACACTGTCACGGGCACTATCACTTTCTCTGCAGTTGGGATCCTCTCCCTCCACATGAATTCGTCATCGCTGTCATTGATACATGGACGAGATATTGCCATTTTTAATCCTCCGAACATCTCAACAATCTTAGTTCGGTAGTGCCATCCACTAGAGCGCGTTCAGTTTTCTGTCCTTCTGGATCATACCTGCAGTGCTTTAAATCTTCAAGGATCTCATTCTTAATATTGCAACAGTGAGAATCCTCACGCATTTATGCTCTTGCAACACTGGATTATCTGGTCTGTGTAAGCTCACCAGAATCAACACAAGGCAGCCAACACTGACGCCTTCACCACAAATCCAATCTATTTAGCTTGCTATTCAATGAATATTCACCACGACCAATACAAGATTTATTAGTGGTTGATGTTAAGAGAAGCACGCAAATACTCGATAGCAAACAACACCAACACTGTTATGCGCTCCTTCACCTTACAAATAAAAAATAACTCAGACTGACAATGTTATTCACAACGCAAATAGAAACGCAACCCTACTAAAATTTGCAGTGATATAAATTGTAGTCAACTAAAATTGTAGTGACAAAAACCGGTGCAACACAACATGCAGTATCTCTAGATCACAAAACTTTGCTCCAAATGCAGATCGCAACGATCAACACGCAGGAGATGGCAAATGATGGTTGCGACTTCACAAAGAATGGGCACGCAACACACAACATGCACTCAATGAACACAACTCGTAGCTCCAACGAATTGTTTGGCAATGGCAGCGCCTTCCAGTCGATGGATCCAATCTCACGCTGGCAATCAATATCTGCGTACATAGCAATCAACAACTCCTCTACTTGACGCAGACGATATTCACAAACCCACTTTCTCTCTGGGATAGAGATCTCCACAGCTTTCACTTTGGTCTATCTCTCCTTTTCTCTCTGGGATAGGGATCCATGAGTCAAATTGGGTAGATCCACACTAGACTGGAGTCAGGAGTCCCTCCACTCTAGTGGGAGGCACTCACATACCAAGTTAAAATTGTCTCGGCCTTTCAAACAGTTGCAAAGAGAAATGCGGATCTCTTTGGACAAGTTACTGTCGGCGACAATGTTGTTGGACACGATGGAAGAGATCACAAAAAACAAAACAACCACATGCTATGGAGTTTCCTGTAAGTTAATTAGAAACGCAGACAGAAACCAGAGAGCCAACACTCCAGCAGTAAGCAAGAAACTCCACAACTCACACCCTCAGATTGCGCAAAAAAGATCCAGCGAACACAGTGACAACACACTGAGACATCACACTAGATTGAAACGAGTTCTTCCACTGTTGACAACTCAAATTCACGGTGACAAATCTTCTAAGCACGTAGCACAACACACACGCAATTTCCTCTTCATGGGCAACCTTCACACGCTGGTCTACACTAAAACAACGACTTCTTCACGTATTCAACGGGCGGCTCCACCTCAAATTTAAGAGTGACATACACAACTGCAATAGTTCTCCAACACGCAGACGTCAGTGATGACTCTCTTCATCTCTTTCGATCAAGCTGTGATTTTGACCACAGATTTGATATTTATCTCTTCAATGCTCGACTTAAATTAGATCACCAGTGATCTATTATGTCCAACAAATTAGCAGGCCGCTTTTCTTTCTTTTTGTAGTGTTTCTCAGGTTACAGCAGAAAAAACAAGATTGCAACAATTTCAACAAGCCTCTACCAAATTGTTGTCTATCCAACGAAAACCATTAACACACCATAGCAACCGCAACGATCTGCAAATTTCTCCTTCAATGACTTCTTCTAAGGCGGCAGATCTTCTCTCGTTCTACAGAACGTGGCTCACACACAAAAATATATGCACTCTATCAATCACTCACACACCTACGCCAATCCTACTATGCTATAGCAGATTGCCAATTATCGCTCTCACATTTTCCTGACCTTCCCGTGAGGGAATCAAGCCAGAACAGGCTCTGATACCAAATTAACAAATGAGATAGACATAATTACATATCTCTATTAGAATACTGAATATCTTATACAATACAATGGCGCATTATATAGAGCTTTATCAGATCTAACTTATTCTAATAATAACAATAGAGGTTGAGCAAATATCTCAACCACACACCAAACTAGGAGATTTGGTTGAAGATAATCTTTCTCACAACCAACTATCTAACAACCTCCTTGACCTATTCTCTCAAGTCATCTAGCTATAACTACCTGCTCAACAGGTCATTAACTCAATCATACAACAAGTATGAATTACATATTCTAATAGAGACAAATGGCATCTAGTTTAGTCAATGTGTGAATGCACAGACGCGTCTATCACAAAATCTTCAAGGATAGTCTAGTCTTGTAGTCGGTGCCGTGAATGAAGGGTTGCTTTTCTCGGAACTTAGTCGGAAGTGATGTTTAGACTTTCTGTATAATTTTGACTTGACAACTTAGCTTTTTTTTTGGATTAGCAGGAATTGTACTGTTAGACAGGGTATAAATTTGTTTTCTTTGGGATAAGCAGTAATTGCAAGTGGAAAATTTGACAGACATTTTTATATGTCTAATAATTTTTACGACGAGTTTGTCTTTATCTCATAACCTTTTGCATTTGTTTTTGCTATTCATTCAAATGAAAATTAAATTACTTTATAAAATGCAATCAGATACCTTGTTGTATTAAATTACTCCCTTACAGTTCCATTGTATTCATAATTGATCACCTTTATGTTTTCCTAAAAATGATCAATAAGTTACTTATCTTGGTGACAATTTGTTATTTATCTTGGATACAATCAATTATATATA